>MU668981.1:28767-49259 GCA_026770625.1 Nicotiana glauca
CGCAATTAAATCTCAAAAGAGGTTAATATTGCAATTGTATGCAATCTAGCTTTAAAAATACTAAATAAATTTGTAAAAATATGCAAATTTACCTTAGCTATATTTTGGCATAAATATGAAAGTCCAATAAATGAATCACCAAAAATGATAATTTTAAAAATAATTATTGGAGTTTTATGAATAAAATAGGAAAATAAATTGATTTAAAAATTAAGAAAAAAGTAATAAAATATTTGGGCATACTTATATATGCATGCATGTGCTAGTTTTAAGGTATTTTGCATATTAAAAATAAATAGGAAAAAATTGGGTATCAACAACTGCCCCTCTTTACCCGGGAAGGATGAAAGAGTTGTCGGGTAAAGATATGGTAGCTAATTTTGACCGAACGAAATGGTTTGAAGAAGATAGGCCACACTCTGGCTTCTGAGTTGCCTACGTATTCCTGGATTTACAGGAATCAGGCCATATGTAGTCCAGGATCCGTCGGCGGAGTATGCCGATGGAGACTTTCCAAGAACGGACGCAATATCCAAGACGGGGTGAGTGTGCGGCTTGTGAGAATGGTTAAGGTTTGATATGGCTGTGGGAACTGAAGTGGGGCCGCTCCTACCGGAATGGCTGTTGCTCTCCTGTTTACTTGCAATTAGAAACAATACTAGCGTATATCGCGCATAAATTTAAACATGATGCAAATTCCCGTCGGACCATAAATGTTGTCTTTGGACGGTTAGGATGACGTTCTTTAGACCATAACGTCCCGGGCCATGAAGCGTACAATAAAGGATGCAGACCATGAAATGATGGTCTCGGGCTATGAGGATGGTGACTCCAAACCATAATGCCTTTGAATAATGATATGCAAAAAATTAAAAGGGATCCTCAGGCCATGATATGGTGTTCTCGGGCTATGAAAATGGTGCCTCAAAACGATGACGCCTTTGGATAATTTGGCGATCTTTCAACCCATGGGATACAGTATGTGGCGATCTTTCAGCCATACAAATATGGTATGAGGCGATCTTTTAGCCATGCAAATGTAGTGTGAGGCGATCTTTCAGCCCATGAGAAGCAGATGGAGGTAGAGCTTAACCTCGGAAGGCAGAATGGTAGCCTTATGCAATGCAAAAATATAGATGAAGACAGCGTTTAGCCTCGGAAGGCAGAATGGTAGCCTTATGCAATACAAAAAATATAGATAAAGACAACATTTAGTCTCGAAAGGCAGAATGGTAGCCTTATGCAATGCAGAAAATGTAGATGGAGACAGCGTTAAGTCTCAGAAGGCAGAATGGTAGCCTTATGCAATGTAGAAATGCAGATGGAGACAACGTTTAGTCCCGGAAGGCAGAATAGTAGCCTTATGCAATGTAGATGGAGAAAACGTTTTGTCTCGGAAGGCAGAATGGTAGCCTTATGTAATGCAAAATGCAGATGGAGATAGCATTTAGTCTCGGAAGGCAGAATGGTTGCCTTATGCAATGCAAAATACAGGTGGAGACAACGTTTAGTTTCGGAAGGCAAAATTGTAGCCTTATGCAATGAGGAAAAGCAGATGGAGATATCGTTTAGTCTCGGAAGGCAGAATGGTAGCCTTATACAAGAAATAAAATGGCAAATGGTAATAGAGCTTTCTTAGCTAATAGCATATTGCGATATTATGACTGCTGGGGACATTGTAACACTCGGAATGTCACTGGTGTGTATGGATAGCAAATGTGGGTAGGTGCAACAGTTTTGAGAGTTGTATTCTTGAACAATGTTTGTCTTGTGATGTATAGTATGTTTGATGATTCTGCAATCCAAGTGCCTGCATCCAAAGAAAAATCATAAGTTTTGTAAAGGGGGAGGTTAGTTCGTATCCCCACTGGCTTTGCTTGACTTCTGTGTCATTGGTGTAGCGTTGCTAAACAAAACAGTTTCAATAATAAACATGCATGATTTTGTAAAAAGTATGACATGAACATATAGTTAAAAAATAATTTTTAGATGAACCAACGACTGTGTTAGTTCAGGACATTGCAACCTCTCTTGCTACAGAATTTTGAGGGTCTTCCTCAAAATTCTGCCCCAGTTTAATGGGTTGATGTTTCTGACTGTTGTTTGCGACAATTCGGCTGAAATAACTTCAGAATTTTGAGGGTCCTCCTCAAAATTCTGCCCCAGTTTCCAACTGCGGGAGAAATGAAAATTTTATTAAATTGTGACCGAACCCATAGGGCTGCCTACGTATCCCCTCTTAAATGAGAATCAGGTCAGGTGTAGTTCAAATACATCATATAAGGGGAGCATGAAAATTATACATAGTAATGCTTGACTGCATCTAAATGGATCAGCTTTGGCCAGACTTCTCCGTCCATTTCTGCAAGTATGAGGGCCCTTCCTGCCAGAACCCGGTGGACCATGTATGGACCATACTAGTTGGGAGAGAATTTCCTTTTGGCTTCATCTTGATGTGGAAATATTTTCTTTAACAGCAGCTAACCCGGTGTGAACTGTTTCGGCTTGACTCTTTTGTTAAAGGATCTGGACATTCTGTTATGATAGATCTGACCATGGCAAACTGCATTCATTCTCTTTTCGTCGATAAGGGCTAGTTGCTCATAACGACTTTTCAACCATTTTGCGTCGTCAAGCTCAGCTTCTTGTATGATCCTTAAGGAAGGAATTTCTACCTCGGCGGGAATGACTGCACCATAAACCAGCATATAAGGGGTTGCCCCGGTTGATGTGCGGACTGTGGTGCGATACCCTAATAGAGCAAATGATAACTTTTCGTGCCACTGTTTATGCTTCTCTATCATTTCCCTCAATATCTTCTTGATATTCTTGTTGGCGGCCTTTACAACTCCCTTCATCTAAGGCCTATAGGTTGTGGAATTTTGGTGTTTGATCTTGAAGGTTTCACACAGCTTTCATCAAGTCACTTTTGAGGTTGGAACCATTATCAGTGATGATCGACTCTGGAACCCCGAATCAACAAACAATGAAATCGCAGACAAAGTCTGCCACGACTTTCTTAGTTACTGCTCTGTAAGATGCTGCTTCAACCCATTTGGTGAAATAGTCGATGGCTACCAGGATAAACTGGTGCCCGTTGGAAGCGGCAAGCTCGATTGGTCTAATAACATCCATTCCCCAGGCGACGAACGACCACGGTGAGCTTGTTGCATTAACTCATTTGGAGGTAACTGCGAGCACGTGATTTTTGCCCTAAGCAAATTATTCCTAAAAATTCAAACAAAATAATTTTTCAATTTTTGTTGATATTTGTGGCATTTTATGTTAATTAGTTGCATAATAATTTATATTAAAAAATAATAATACAAAAATATGCATATGCATTAAGATTTTAATTTTATAATTTTGTTATTAATTCAATTTCGAAAAAATTAAAGAAAAATTAAAAAAAAAATTTAGTGTTCTTTATCAGAAACTACTATAAATGGACATTAAATAATTTTTTAGAATTTAATTAATTAGTTTAACAATTTGATAAAATCAGAAAAAATATAAACTTGGAAAGGAAAATAAAAATACAAAATACAAGGAAATATTGAAATACAAAAATATAGAAGACAAAAGGAAATTGAGTTGGGCTAATATAATTGTCCCAGCCCAAGCAACAATACCTGCCCAGGCCCAAAAATTGCCCTACCCGGTCCAGACCCTTTCTCCACTAAAACGACGCCGTATAGGCGTCAATCAATCTCGAGCATCAATTTGTTTTGATCCATCGGATAAAGATCATCAATACATTTTAATATACATACACGGAAAATCAGAGAGAAAAGCATTCCCTCTTCTTCATCCCTGTCCCCAAACCCTAGCCGCCCTATCTTCCGCCGGAACCTTCGCCGGCGGGAAATGCCACTACCACCAACCGTCCCCAAATTTTCATCGTAAGGCCGCCTCAATCCCCTCTTCTCACCCCTCTACTCCTTTTCTTTCAAATATCACTATAACATCTCGAATAAACCCGATTTCCTCACCGGAACCCTACCGGCGGCGAACACAACTTCGTCCAAACCAATCCAAAATTACATCAAGCCCTCTCCTTGACATCCTCAATCCATTCTTGAAAGCGTTGAGCCCTAAAGATCACTGGAGTAATTCGAATTAAAAGTGGAAGGTATCCAATGACCAAAAATTTCAAGAAAAATCGCTGTCAAATTTTCCGGGACTCCTGAAGATTTTTCACGACTAAAAAACACAAAAAAAAGAAGAGGAAAAGGGACTGTCCGATTAAAAGCTAAGTTCCTTGTTCTTTTCTGTTTCTTATTTTTTCTCTGCATGTGTTTATCTTTCGTTTAATTGCTACTGAGTCTTTTTATTTTACTGAAGAACTTTTGTTTGATTAGTAATTGAATAATAGATAACTAGATAATGGTTTGGTTCTAAAAATTATTGATATTAACATAGGATTAGATTCTGATTAGTGTGGATTTAAGTGAATAAATTGATATTAGAAGTAGTATAAATTGGATTTCCAGTGGATTTTTAATTGTTTGTTTTAGTTTCTGAAATTTGTTGATAAATGATTAATCAGTAATTGATTTCGGATAATCGTTGGACAATTAGTTGGGGTTCATTAGTATAACTGATTGGTTATAGTTGTTAATTAGTAGTAAAACTAGAATTAGTTTTGTTAATTCCTGATAATCAGTTGGTTATAATTAGCATATTAATTAGGTTTTGTTAGGTCTATGAATTAAAAATCAGTTAGTATTTCAGGGTAAAAGGGCAGTAGGGCAGTTGGTAAAATCAAATGAATTGCAGGGGTGTTTTGGGTACATAAAATGGGATAGTGGTAATAAGACTAAGGAAGTAGGGGTACTTTAGGTATAGGAAAGGGTAATTTGGCAAATTTGAAAGAGAAGTGAGGGTAGATAAGGAATTTTACTAAGATAGATGGTTCTAGATTGGGGAATTATTATAAATAGTAACAAATAAGGGTAGTTAAATAGAATGGCCAATTAAAAATGAAGGTAAAAGTAAAATAAAAGAGGGATTTAAATGCAAATTCTGAAGTTTGAGTTTCCCTCCAAAAATAATTCTATAAATAGGCATTGATATGCCTTATGGTACAAGTTTAGAAAACCTTCAAAAAATTCCCTCCAAATCCTATAGTTTCAGATTCAAATCTAGATCCAGAATTTCAAAAAAATATCAAATATCACTGTTTTATTGTGATTCCAATTGAATTCCGAATCTCTTTTGCTTTCGTGATTCCAAGTCTGTTGATTGAGATTTCCAAGCTTAATTTCGAGTGAATGAGAACATAAACCAGCCTGCGTTAAATCAATTATCTGCTGTTGCATTTCTGAATTATTTTCCTGGATTTTGGTGAAGTTATTTTGGTTCTGAATAACTCCTATCTGTTGCTGGCTGTAATTACTGTGTGGAATTGCTTGCTGATTCTCCTGTTCTACTTCTTAATTCCAGGTACACTTCTGTAAATTCAAGAAATTGTAATCTGAAAAAAATATGAGCTAGAATACTGAAGATCTGGACCTCAAAGTCCAATTCAGCATTTTCTTTTCTTAATCGTGTTACAATAGTTCATTCATTTTGTTTAATTACTGTTTGATTTAGTTTGGTTTTGTATATATATAGACTGGACATTTGAAATTGTTTAGAAACTATTTTACTGTTAGTTTAAAATATTAACTGGATTGTTGAATTGAATAAGTAGAAATCAGTAGTGTTAATGCATGATTTGTTCTATTGCAGTTTTAGTTTCAAATCAGTAGCTAGACTAGTAATAGACGTATAGGAGAAATTTGTTAAATGCAAGTGTATTATTTTTGTTGTTCTGTTTTGCTAATATAACCATCAGAATTAGAAAAAATAATAATAATAACATCAGTAACTAATTCGATTTGCTGTAGGAATTAATTTCGCAATAATTAATTGACAAATCACCAATTTGCTTCAAAAAGAAATAATAATAAAAAATAGAATCTCATAATATCTGGATTTGTTCAAATTGGAATAATACAATTGTGAGTAAGCTGAAATCATGTTTGTTCAATAATTGCAAAAATCGGCTAGTTTAGTTCGTTGTTTAATTCTTTTGAGTTCAAATAAATCGTATAAAAAATAGAAAAAAGAATAGTATAAAAATTAGTTAGTTACTGATAGCTTTTTAAATTTGACATGGATGCATGAGTTAGATTTCATATTGTTACTTGGGCCAAGCTTGAAGCCCAAAATGTTATTAAAGTTTAGATAAAATTAGAGCTCACACAATAATATTAAAATAATAATAATTAGGAATATAGAAAATTTAGTTACCTTAGTTTGGCCTTTAAATAAAAATGGAGATGAGCCTTGCCAAAAGCAAAAGTAAAATTGTAGGGCCCTCAATAAATGATCAATTTAAAAATACTTAGACTTGGAAGGACCGTTTAGTGAATTTCACAGTCTTTCCCAAAGTTAACAAATACGTAGACGCTTTAGGCACGAAGTGATAATAATATTACCTTCCTAAATACGGGTGCACATTTATGTGACCCAAATACAAATTTCAACGAAGTCAAAATGTGTTAAAAGCCACGGGCGTACTGGTACGACGTGGTTCGAAATACATTTTCACGACGTTGCAATTCTGATAAAAATAAACAATAAATACAATAAAAGCGGGTTATTAATAAAAGGCACATAAAAATAGAATATATATGAAAATCAGATAAAATCAAATATGACAGTTGAGCGACCGTACTAGAACCACGGAATTCAGAAAGTGCCTAACACCTTCTCCCGGGTTAACAGAATTCCTTATCCGAATTTCTGGTTCGCGGACTGTTAACAGAGTCATATTTCCTCGGTTCGGGATTCAACCGGTGACTTGGTACACCAATAATCTCCTAAGTGGCAACTCTGAAATAATAATAATAAATCCCGTTCCGACTGTCCTTTAATTGAAAAAACTCCTTTTATTATACCCTTCACGAGGTGTATTAAACTTCGGCGTAAAAAAAGAGGTGTGACAGCTCTGGCAACTCTGCTGTTGATAGGAAACCCATAACTTCGGTTCAGGGTTTAAGAATTCGAGCTCGGAATAATTGTTGTATTTGTTTATATCTGATTTCCCTATATGTTCATGATTAATGTGCTAAATGTTTACCGCTTTGATATTATTTGAATTATATATAAAAATATGCCGAAAACCCTTCTCTTCTCACCTACGGGGATGTGCTTACTGGTTGAGACTCCCCATTCTGTTAGTGTCATACCTAAAATAAGAAAGAGGCCGGACGATCCCGCAGGTCCCCGGTACGTAGCTCCCTCTTCGACTCGAGTTGTCCGCTCGGGTACACAGTCTAGAACATATAACCAGGTTCTGAACCTAGAATAGGGACGTTTATTTGCATCACGTATGACTTAGGGGACTCAACACAGGGGTTGGGTCCGTCTAGGACAGGTAACCAAATATGAAAAGACCATCATGATTACGTGTTACATTTATTTGTCTCGGACCATCATGCTGACCGGTTAAAAAAAAAGGGAAAAAAAGAAGAAATTTTTTGTAAAAATGAGAGAAAGAGAAAAATAATAATTGTTTGATTTTAGAAAAATCAATACCTAAATACTGTCGAAACCCTGCCGAAACTCTGCCGAAATTTTGTGAAAGTGTTGAAAATAGAAAGATTGTTGATTTTTAATAATTTATTTTTGGGATTATTGAAAATAAATAAAAATCGCTATTTTGTCTTGTTTTCAAAAAAAAAAAATTAAAAAAATATAGTTTGTTTTACCAATAAAAAATAGAATTTTTTTTCTTCAAAAATAGTTTGGATATTTGGTTTTTTGCCAAAATTAGAAATAAAAAAAATGGTTTGTTTTAAAATAGTTTGACCGAACTACGTTGGTTTGATTCTCGTCTTTTGGGGCGTGATACGTAGGCAACCCTTAACGGGTCCAACCACGTCTTTTGCGAAATTAGCCAAAAATGTCAAATTTCAATTTTTGTCATAAATCAAGTGATGCCGTTTTATCAAAATAGTTGAATGTCCCAAAAGGGCGCCGGAAGGCTGTTTATGCAAAAATGGCCACTTTTCAGTCATTCCCCAATGTTAGCGGGCACAACCTTAAAATCTTCTTTTGAAGTGCTGAAAGGCCGTATCGGCAAAATCGGGCTTTATTTTTGGAAATTAGAATTGTGAAAAAAATATATATTGTCTTTTCTTTTTAGGTCATAATAAGTGATTAAAATCACCTTAATAAATGTGCAGGATGAGCACGATCCAAAATGAACCTTTTTCAATCATGAATAAAATTCCTTTGGAGTTACGTCTATGGTGGAATGATTTGGGTGAAGAAGGACAAGACGAAGTCAAGAAATATTTGAAGGGTCTTACCGCGATACTCGATATTGTGCCTCGAGGAGATGTCATCAGAGCATTAGTCACTTTTTGGGATCCGGCACACAACGTATTTCATTTTTCGGATTTTGAGCTTACCCCGACATTAGAGGAAGTTGCCGGCTACATTGGGAAAGATGAGTTTCCTCTGAAGGACAAATATCCAGTTGCTCCAAGAGCAGTGACCGCTCACAGATTTTTAGACTCCCTGAAAATAGCCCGGACTGTCCATAATGAAGATTTGGCAAATGGCTTTTGTACTATGAATTTCATATATCATAGATATGGCCATATCGGGGGTTTTAATAATCCAGGAAACAAGATTTGTAGCAAAGCAAACCGCACAAAATGGGAAGAGCATAGACGTTTCGCTTTTATGGTAGCTTTTCTGGGTCTGATAGTGTTTCCAAGGAAAGATGGGAACATTGATATAAGAATATCCGGAATTGTCAGCGCCCTCCTCCTCACTCAAGCAAATAGTACTCTGGCACCTATGGTATTAGCTGATATCTTTCGTGCCCTCACAGCCTGCAAAGCCGGAGTAGATTTCTTCAAAGGATGCAATTTATTATTACAAATGTGGATGATCGAGCACTTGTGCCATCGTCCTCAGTTTTTGAGCTATGTGTCTCCAGAAAAAACATGCATAGAAGAATTCTACACGAGGATTAAAGGGGTCAAATTGCCAGAGGGATATAAGGGTTGGACAACATACTTCCGATCTCTTACTGCTAGCCAAATAGAATGGACGCTCGGGTAGCTACCTGTTAATGAAATCATATACATGCCAACGGAGAGGTCGCATTTTCTCTTAACGTGGCTTAAAAGTATTCAACCGTATGCTCCATATCGAGTCTTACGACAACTCGGAAGATGCCAGATAATACCAAAAGATGGTGACCTCAGTACTCAAGTAGTTGAGATTAGTCCCGACGGAAAATTCCCTGAAGCAAAAGTCCGTCAGATTTGGAATGAATGCTAATGCTTAAAATCAGATACTTGCGTGAGGGATCGGGCTAAAGGCGAAGTGTCACCCGGCTATTCCGTTTCGTATAGGATAGAATGCGAGCATGAAAGGCCGGCTAAAAGACCTCACATCCAAGAATTTGTTGAATCATCAAGAGAGCAATGTGATTGGTTGGCCAAAGAAAATGAGTACCGGACAAAGATCAACGTGTTGGAGAAACAGGTCCAAGATCTCAAATTTGAAAATAGTGTGCAAGCAGCAACCGATGAGGGTGAGAAAAAGCAATTGGCTAAAGAAAATGAGGCATTACGAGCTCAAATTTAGAAAATGAAGATAGCAGCTGAAACCCCTGTCAGAAATGCTCGAGATGCAAAGCTGATAGACAATTTGCAACAAAAAGTGAGTGATTACAGTTTTGACCTTGACAAAACAGAAAAAGAACTAGCTGGGGTTCGAAGACAGTTGGCTAAGAACGCAGAGGAACGGGCCCGCATGATTCATCAACTAAAAGAAGAGCATGATATTGAGGTTGCCAGATTGAGGAAGAAGGCAGAGGTCAAAATGAGCAAACAAGCAAAAGAGTTTAGTGTGGAAAGGGAACATTGCTATACGGCCTTAGCACAATTAGAGATGGATCTGCAACAATTTCAGGAGAAAAATCAACAGACTTTGGAGGCCCGGACTGAACAAATTGGAAGGTTACTTCAGGAAAAAGGGATAATTAGAGAAAGAATCCTCGATATTGCTCATTACATCACTCGGAAGTGCCAAATATGTGAGGAGATGACCCAGACTACATTTTTTGCCTCAGTGATGATATTCGTGAAACAAATAATGAGTGACCTAGACCGACTCCAAAAGGGACTTGCATATAGGCCCGCGGCGAGACCGAACGATGTCCCGCGGGCACCAGGATCTTTGATGTATTCTTGAGTCTATATTGCATTAAGCCAATCATTTGAGTATGTATTTTTCATTTTTATCAGTATACATTTCATTTCAAATAGTTGTTAAGAAGTTTGTAGTTTGGTTTGTCATTTAGAATCTGTCGTTGTAATAGATGTGTCGACCATTAATAAATTTGAAAATTCCCAAAAAAGTTTTATTTGTATTCTTTGATTTTCTTTTCTTTAAACACATTCACGATAGGCAATTTTATAGGATCGATAATAATCATATAAATACAAATCAAAAGAATATTAGAAAAGAAAAATGATGAAAAAGGAAAAAAAATGAGAAAAAAAGAAAAAAGGGAAAAGCCGTGGCAAAAGAAATGGCAAAGCAAAGGAAAAGGCAAGAATAAATGAAAAACCATAATTGAGAAAGCCGGGATGATGCATGTGGCCGAGCAAAATTGTTTTAATGTATCTATGCTCCCAATGTGCGATTATTTGATTAATAATGACCTAACCATAACGAGCGTTGATGTTGTTGAGCTCAGATAGGTGGTTTTTAGTTAGCTGGCATTCTGGCAACTCATCCGTACAATACCCGTTCCAAAGATATGTCGAAAATGGTTAGCCAAGAGATTGAAGCCACAATTTTTGACCCGGCTAGGGATGAAGAAGTGGTGGATGTTAATGCTATGAAGGAGGAAATGAACAAGCTTAAGCAACAAATGGCCGAACTGTACCAGGCCTGGTCGAAAGGACAACCCTTACCTGCATACCCTGCCAATCCCTCCTATGTTCCTCTACCAGTTCAAACACAAGACCCTCCTACCGTAAATTCATTCCCTGCCTACCCTACATATCCACCATATTATGCAACCACTTCACAAACACCACCACCTCCACCACCACCAAAACAAATCCCACCACCACCACTACCAGTTGCTCCCATGTGTGTGGCTCCTCCACCGGCCACATTACACAAGTCTTCAAGTGAACCTCTGTTCCATAACCAAGACAACCACTACTATCCACCAGAACCTACTTTTAGACATCATGAGCCTTATCCTTACACTCCTCTCATTGATATATCCGAGGAAGAGAAACCACCCAAAAACCCCAAACAAGAATAAATGATTCGTAAGGTGAAAAGTCTGGAACAATCTTTCCGAAATATGCAAGGCCTCGGGGGGCAAGTAAGTGTGGCCTATAAAGACCTATGCCTATTTCCAGAAGTCCAGTTGCCGGTGGGATTTAAATTGCCAAAGTTCGATCT
This sequence comes from Nicotiana glauca, assembly GCA_026770625.1. Classification (NCBI taxonomy): domain Eukaryota; kingdom Viridiplantae; phylum Streptophyta; class Magnoliopsida; order Solanales; family Solanaceae; genus Nicotiana; species Nicotiana glauca. The sequence continues at coordinate 40,267 of MU668981.1, forward strand.
CTATGACGGTCATGGTGACCCTGTGGCACACTTGAGAGGATTTTGCAGTAAAATAAGGTGTGCCGGTGGAAAGGACGAATTACTAATGGCATACTTCAGCCAGAGCCTTAGTGGATCAACCTTGGAGTGGTACACGAGGAAGGATCACACTCGTTGGTTTACCTGGGACGACTTAGCCCAGGCCTTTGCCAATCATTTCCAGTATAATTTGGAGATTGTTCCTGACCGACTCTCCCTGACGAAGATTGAGAAGAAGCCAGGGGGGAGCTTCAGGGAATATGGATTTAGATGGAGAGAGCAAGCCGCCCGAGTCGATCCACCCATGAAAGAGGGTGAAATGGTGGATTACTTCTTACAAGCTCTAGAACCCACTTACTACGGACATTTGGTGTCAGCTGTTGGAAAGACGTTCAATGAAGTTGTCAAAATGGGGAGTATGTTAGAATAAGGCTTAAAGTCTAATAAGATCATGAGCTACTCGGCGATAAAGGCTACAACCCAGGCCATCCAGACGGGCACTGGAGGGGTCCTGGGAAAGAAGAAGAAAGAAGAAGTAGCTGTTGTAGAAGGTAGGACATGGTCCAGGGGTCCTTCTCCTGACTATCATCAACCCCGTCCACATCACCAACCTTACCTACCTGCACCATATGGCCCACCCCAACATTATTATCCACCTCCTGTTCCCCATTTTTCAGTCCATCATGCCCAAACTTACCCGCAACCACAAGCACCATGGAGTGCACCCACTCCTCACAACACTTATCACACCCAAAATACATACCCACCTCCCAAAACATACAGAAACCCTGGTGGAACTGGCTTCCGCCCAAACCCTGCTGCCAGAAATGATAGATTGCAGAAGAAAAAGACTTTCACTCCGTTAGGAGAATCCTACACCAGTCTATTCAATAGACTGAGGCAGCTTGGAGTTCTAAACCCTATTGAACCAAAAATCCCAAACCAACCACCAAGGAACCTGGACCATTCTGTCAGTTGCGAATATTGTTCAGGAGCTCCGGGGCACGATACGGAAATATGTTGGCACTTGAAGACTGCTATTCAAGAGCTCATTGACACGAGGAGAACTGAAGTTCAGGCTCCCGAAACTCCTAATATTATATAGAATCCCCTACCGTCTCATCATTAGGCTCACATGATTCAGTTGGTACAGAGGGGAGAGTGCAAAAAGCCATCTCAGACGGTAATGATGATCAAAGCAAGTGAAAGCAAAGTAGATGAGAAATCAATTGGAAGGAAAGTGGTGGTTGCAGCAGAACAAGTGGTTGATGGGCCACTGTTGATAACAAAACCAGAGCCAGTGAAAGTAATAGTACCAGGGGCAATTGTAAAGCCCGTGTTGGTTGTGAAAGGAGCTCAAGAAGAACCGGTCATCATCAAACCGGTAACTCAGTTGCCCGTTGTAGATGCAAAAGCTGTCCCATGGAACTACAATAAAGTGACTATCATGAATCGGGGGAAAGAGGTCAGAGATGAAATTTGTGAAACTCATGGTTTGACAAGATCGGGGAGGTGTTTTGCCCCCGAGGAATTAAGAAAGGCTAAAACGGCCAGAGACAATCTAGCACCGGTGAAAAAGGCTGTCACCGAGGAGGAAGCCGAGGAATTTCTGAGAGAAATGAAGGCACAGAATTACTCAATAGTGGAGCAACTAAGGAAAACGCCGGCGCAGATCTCTCTATTATCTCTATTAATTCACTCAGATGAACATCGCCGGGCATTAATGAAAATATTGAATGAAGCACATGTGCCCTAGAAAATTACAGTGAACCATCTTGAAAAGATTGCGAACAAAATTTTTGAGGTGAATAGGGTGACATTCTCTGATGACGAATTGCCAGTGGAGGGAACTGAACACAATAGAGCATTGTACCTTACTATGAAATGCGAAGATTCTCTAGTGACCCGGGTGTTAATTGATAATGGGTCGAGTGCCAATATTTGCCCTCTGTCTACTCTGGAGAAGTTGAAGGTTGATAATGAAAGGATTCACAAAAACAACATCTGTGTACGTGGGTTCGATGGTGAGGGAAGAATATTGTTGGAGATATTGTGCTAGAACTTACAATTGGGCATGTGGAGTTCACGATGGAGTTCCAGGTGTTAGATGTTGATGTATCCTATAATCTTTTTGCTGGGCCGACCATGGATCCATGTTGCGAAGGCTGTGCCATCTTCATTACACTAGATGGTTAAGTTTGAATGGGATCGTCAAGTGATCGTGGTCCACAGGGAGGACAATTATTGCAATACTATTACTCCCTTTGAGGTAGTCGAAGATGATAAGGGCCCATGGGTGTACCAAGTGGTGAATACAGTACCGGTCGCTAAAGTCCCGAAGGGTGAGCATGTTTGTAATGACCCGGCCGGTTGTTTTTAGAATTTACGCCCCGACCCCCCATTAACTACTTCCCCTAAGTTCATTTTTGCTATTTTGGTTTGCCGGGATATTCGGTTCTAGGATTCGGAGTGTTTTGGGACAGTTAGTCTCTAAATGAGAGCTTAAGAGTTGAAAAATGGTCCGTATTCGGAACAGTGCAAAGACAACCTTGGAATGGAAATCCGATTGTTCCGTTAGCTCCGTTAGATAATTTCGGGGTTGGAAGCGTGTTCGGAATGTAATTTGGAGGTCCGTAGCTCATTTAGGCTTGAAATGCCGAAGTTTGAAATTTTTGAAGTTCCGGTCCGATAGTGAATTTTTGATCTGAGGGTCGGTTTATTCCGGAAGTTGCTGTAGCTTTGTCATGTTATTTTGGATTTCCGTGCAAAATTTTAGGTCATTCAGACAAGTTTTGGATAGGTTTTTGATCGAAAGTGTGTTTGGTTAGAATTTAAAGTTCATAGGCTCGAATCTTTGATTAATTCGTGTTTCCGGCGTTGATTTAGGTGGTTTAAGGATTTGAGCAAGTTTGAATGATGTTATGGGACATGTCTGTAGGTTTGGTTGAGGTCCCGGGGGGCCTCGGGTGGTTTCGGGTGCTCAACGGAGCATTTTTGAAGTTAAAATTCATAGCAGAAAATTGCAGGTCTGATATCCTTCTACGCGTTCACGTAGAAGGTTTCGCGTTCGCGTTGCTTTAATTTTCCTCCTCATCGCGTTCACATCCCCAGATACGAGTTCGCGTAGTTCATTTCTGGAAGGTGTCCAATTCCTTCTTCGCGTTCGCAATCCTCTAGTCGCGTTCGCGTGGCTTCACCTCATTACTCATCGCGTTCACATCCCCTGTGCCCGCGTTCGCGTAGGCCAAAGACCCCAGGCCTTCGCGTTCGCGTCTCTGCCTTCGCGATCGCGTAGGCCAAATTTTGACCCCTATATTTTTCTTCTTCGCGAACGCTGAGTGTGTCTGTGTTCGTGATGGTTTAAATGCCTGGGCAGAATATAACTTTCCAAAAACGAGGGTTCTTCCATTTTTAAAAAAACTCAAGCTAGAGAGCTCGGTTTTGGGATATTTTTTGAGGGATTTTCAGAGGTAACTATTGGGTAACGATTCCTTACTCTCTTATGATTAATACCCACTAATCTAATCTCGAATTCAACCTTTAATTTTGGATTTTGAATGAAATTTGGGGTAAAATCCTTAGACCTAATTGTGATGATTTGAGGGGGCATTTGACCTTCGATTTGGGAGATTTTTATATGGTTAGACTCGTGAGAGTACTAGGGTTCTGAAAATGTAAAAACATTTCGATTCCGAGACGTTGGCTGGAGGGGCATTTTGGTCATTTTACCCATTTTCGCGCCTTAGCTTTAATTTTAATAGTGTAATTAGTTACTTGCGATGTTATTTACAATATGCAATTGGTTTGAATAGATTTGGGTCATTCGGAGTCGGATACTCGTGGCAAGGGCATTGTTTCTTAGCGGTTTTGTACCGGTTCGAGGTAAGTGGCTTGTCTAACCTTGTGTGGGGGACCTTTTCCCTTGGGATATCTTATGTGTTAATTTAAATGCCTTGTACGCAAACTGTGTTTTCTCTGTTATTTGACTGAATTAAATGCAAAATTTATCCTGTGTTAGTTAGAGGAGTATGACTAGATAGAATTAACTGTCTAATTGCTTAATTGCCTTAATTGAAATTATGTGGAACATGTTGGGTTAGAACTTAACTATTATTGGTAGTTGTGCTTTCCATTCTCTGAGTATTTTTCCTTATTTTTGGTTGCGTTTGCATTGTGGATTGTGGGTTCAATTCCCGGAGATCCTTGTTACTGAGATGAGTGGACTGCGGGTTCAATTCCCGGAGATCCTTGTTACTGAAATGAATGGACTGCGGGTTCAATTCCCGGAGATCCTTGTTACTGAGATGAGTGGACTGCGGGTTTAATTCCCGGAGATCCCTGTTACTGAGATGAGTGGACTGCGGGTTCAATTCCCGGAGATCCTTGTTACTGAGATGAGTGGACTGCGGGTTCAATTCCCGGAGATCCCTGTTACTGAGATGAGTAGACTGCGGGTTCGATTCCCGGAGATCCTTGTTACTGAGATGAGTGGACTGCGGGTTCAATTCTCGGAGATCCCTATTACTGAGATGAGTGGACTGCGGGTTCAATTCCCGGGAGATCCATGGACCGCTGAGGGACACTTGTTATGTTATTTCCTTGTTAGTTTAATTGCTAATGACTTGTAGTTTCTATTCTGTTTTTGCTGTCATTTTAGACTATTTACTGTTTTACACTGTTCGATACTGTTATTATATTATTCTCAGTAGGGCCCTGACCTTCCTCGTCACTACTCCATCGAGGTTAGGCTTGGCACTTACTGAGTACCGCTATGGTGTACTCATGCTACTCTTCTGCACACTTTTGTTGTGCAGATCCAGGTACTTCTGATCGAGCGCATTATCGGTGATTGCAGAGCTACGTTGGGAGACTTGAGGTATGCATCTGCCGCATCCGCAGATCCGAAGAGTCTCCTTCCACTCTTCCTTATAGATAGTAGTTCATTTCATTTTTGCTCGGTTGTATAGATTTTTCTGGATGATAGAGCCATAGCTTAAATTCTTTAGCCTGTGTTTGCCCGTGAGTTTCCGGGTCTTGGAGGTTGTTTTCAGTATTTTAAGTTGGAGTGTATGTGCCAGGAAGCACTTATTACATTTTCTTATGTTAATCAGTATTAGTTTTTATTGTTTTAGTAAAGGTTGGTAAATATTCGCAATATGTTAGGCTTACCTAGTCGTTAAGACTGGGTGCCGTCATGACAGGTTCACGATTGGTGAACTAGGGTCGTGACAAGTTGGTATCAGAGCTCTAGGTTCATAGGAGTCACGAGACACATGCCGGTTTATTAGAGTCTCGCTGATCGGTACGGAGACGTCCGTATTTATCTACGAGGGGCTATGTAACTGTTTAGGAAAAATCTTCTTTTCTTTTGAATTCCTTGTCGTGCGATGTTTTGACACCAATTCTAAACTTCTGTCTTCTATTCTCTCACAGATGGTGAGGACACGTGCTACACACGAGGACCAGGCACCCGCGCCCCTGCTGCCGCCGCCAGAGGCCGGGGCGGGGGTAGAGGTCGAGGACGCGCCCGAAGTGCAGCCACAGCACCAGCGCGCGCTGCCGCTGAGGCACCACTTATGGATCAGGTCGGAGCATATGCACCTGGTACACCTACTACAGCTACTATGATTCCAGCACTCTAGGAGACTCTGGCTCAGTTTATGAGCATGTACACTACTTTGGTTCAGGCGGGGTTGCTTCCCCTTGCTGCAGCCACATCTCAGGCCGGGGGAGGGGCCCAGACTCCCGCAGCCCGCACTCCTGAGCAGCGAGTGCCGATGGAGCAGGTCCCAGAGGTTATTCCTATACCGCCTGCAGCACCAGTACAGCCCGGGGATGGGTCAGCTGCCTCAGAGGACGAGCAGCGCAGGCTAGAGAGGTTCAAGAAATATGATCCCCCAGTGTTCAGTGGCCTAGCTTCAGACGACGCCTTGGGGTTTTTGGAGGAGTGTCATCGCATTCTCCGTAGTATGGGCATAGTGGAGTCCAGTGGGGTTTCTTTTACTGCTTTTTAGCTTCGAGGAGCCGCCTATGATTGGTGGCGTACTTATGAGATGGATAGTCCAGTCGAGTCTACCTCACTGACTTGGACACAATTCTCCGATAAGTTTATGAGGGAGTTTGTTCCCCAGAGCCTCAGGGATTCTTGGCATGCGAAGTTTGAGCGATTGCGCCAGGGAACTATGACAGTATCTGAGTACGCCATCCGTTACACCCGATTGGCCAGACATGCACCGGCTTTGGTTGCCACTGTCCGGGAGAGAGAGCGGAGGCTTATTGAGGGTTTTATTTTGCCTATCCGGTCTAGCATGGCTAGAGAGCTAGAGATGGATGTACCTTATCAGCAGGTGGTGAGTATTGCCAGACGGATTGAGGGTATGCTCGCTAGGGAGCGAGGAGAAAGGGAGGCCAAGAGGTCTCGTGAGTCGGGTCATTTCTCTGGTGCCCGTACTGCAGCAGCCGATCGATATGGTAGGGGTTATTCTAGTCGTCCAGTTCATTCAGCCTTGCCAGCAGCCAGAGGTACTCCAGCTTCCCCAGCACCTCAGGAGCCTTATTATGCTCCCCCAGTTTCCAGCGTGCCTCCTGCGCGGGGTACCTCCAGGGGTCAGTCTAGCGGGAGTGGGCCCAGTCAGTCACAGTCACCGCGCCCTCCCAGAGCTTGTTTTAAGTGTGGGGATACTTGCCATCTGGTTAGGGAGTGACCCAGATGCGGGAGGGGTGCGCCTTCTCAGACTTCACATCCTCAGCATGCTCCTCAGGGTCAGCAGGCCATCGTTCCAGCTCCAGCTGCCACCCCACCTGCCTAGCCTGCCAGGGGAGGGGATCAGGGTGATAGAGGCCGCCCTCGAGGGAGGGGCCGGACCAGATTTTATGCTATTCCTGATCGTGCCGCGGCTGTCGCCTCTAATTCTGTTATCACAGGTATTATATTGGTTAGTCACGGAGAGGCATCAGTTCTATTCGATCCTGGTTCTACTTTTTCATATGTGTCCTCTTATTTTGCTTCACATCTGGGTGTGCCTCGGGATTCTTTGAGTGCCCCCGTTTATGTTTCTACTCCTGTGGGAGATTCTCTGGTTGTGGACCGTGTGTATCGGTCGTGTTTGGTCACTATTTGTGGTTTTGAGACCACGGCTGATCTTTTGTTGCTCGGTATGGTTGACTTCGATATTATTCTAGGCATGGACTGGTTGTCGCCCCATCATGATATTCTTGATTGTCACGCCAAGACCGTGATGCTGGCTATGCCAGGCATTCCACGTATTGAGTGGAGTGGTACTCTAGATCACACCCCCAGCCGGGTTATTTATTTCCTTAAGGCTCAACGTATGGTTGAGAAGGGGTGTGCTGCTTATCTAGCTTATGTGAGGGATGTCAGTGTTGACACCCCTTCTATTGATTCAGTCCCAGTGGTTCGAGATTTCCCCGATGTGTTTCTGGCTGATCTTCCGGGCATGCCGCCCGATAGAGATATCGACTTTGGTATTGATTTGTTGCCGGGCACTCAACCCATTTCCATTCCCCCATATCGCATGGCTCCTTCTGAGTTGAAGGAGTTAAAGGATCAGTTACAAGAGTTGTTGGGTAAGGGTTTCATTCGACCCAGTGTTTTTCCTTGGGGTGCTCCTGTGTTGTTTGTGAAGAAGAAGGACGGTTCTATGCGTATGTGCATTGACTATCGCTAGTTGAACAAAGTTACAGTGAAGAACCGGTATCCTTTACCTCGTATTGATGACTTGTTTGATCAGCTTCAGGGGGCACAGGTATTCTCCAAGATTGATTTGCGCTCCGGTTACCATCAGTTGAAGATTCGGGAGCCAGATATCCCGAAGACTGCCTTCAGGACTTGGTATGGTCATTACGAGTTCCTCGTTATGTCTTTCGGGCTGACTAATGCCCCAGCAGCTTTCATGCACTTGATGCACAACGTATTCAGGCTATATCTTGATACATTTGTGATTGTTTTTATTGATGATATTTTGGTATATTCCCGGAGTAGGGAAGGGCATGAGCAGCACCTGAGGGTAGTGCTTCAGACTTTGAGGGAGAAGAGGTTATATGCAAAATTCTCTAAATGTGAGTTCTGGCTGAGTTCTGTGGCATTCCTAGGCCACGTGGTGTCGAGTGAGGGCATTCGAGTGGATCCGAGGAAGGTGGAGGCCGTGCAGGGTTGGCCTGGGTCCTCCTCAGCTACTGAGATCCGTAGTTTCCTTAGTTTGGCGGGTTATTATCGTCGCTTTGTGGAGGGGTTCTCTTCGATCGCAGCACCTATGACTAGATTGAACCAAAAGGGTGCCCCTTTTCAGTGGACAGAGGAGTGTGAGGCGAGCTTCCAAAAGCTCAAGATAGCTTTGACTTCGGCCCCAATCTTGATGTTGCCTACCGGTTCGGGGTCCTATACAGTTTATTGTGATGCCTCACGGGTTGGACTTGGAGCGGTATTGATGCAGGACGGTAGGGTGATTGCCTACGCATCCCAACAGCTGAAGGTGCATGAAAAGAATTACCCTGTCCACGATCTTGAGTTAGCTTCCATTGTTCACGCCTTGAAAATCTGGCGTCATTATTTGTATGGGGTTCCTTGTGAGATCTACACTGATCATCGGAGTTTGCAGCACTTGCTTAAGCAGAAGGGCCTGAATATGCGTCATAGGAGATGGTTAGAGTTGTTAAAGGATTATGATATTACTATTCCTTATCACCCGGGCAAGGCCAATGTGGTTGCCGATGCCTTGAGTCACCGGGCGGAGAGTTTGGGGAGTTTGGCATATCTACCAGCCTCACAGAGACCTATGGCGATGGATGTTCAGGCCTTGGCCAGTCAGTTCTTTAGATTGGATCTTTTGGAGCCCAGTCGGGTTCTGGCCTGTGTGGTTTCTCGGTCTTCTCTATTTGATCGCATCAGGGAGCGGCAGTTTGATGACCCTCATTTGCTTGTCCTTCAGGACAGAGTTCGGCGTGGTGATGCTCGA
>MU668981.1:60440-95200 GCA_026770625.1 Nicotiana glauca
AATTGTTCTTTGATTAGAACAGGGACAAAAGATTCAAATTCTTACTAGTCACTTTAAAGTGAATGTGACCAATGTGGATAACAAGGGAACACAGAAAGTTTCAGCAATCAGGCACCCACCTGGAGAACAAGGGAAGTACAATTCAGGTTCTAGCTTTCAAATTTCTAGTAATATTTGGTAACATGATGCGCCCAGCCACCAAACTGGGCCAGAAATTTTTCTTTCTTTTGTCTGTTTTTGTTGAAATCAGGCGCCCACCTGAAGAACAAGGGAATATATTTCAAATTCAGCAAGCAGGCGCCCACCTGAAGAACAAGGGAATATATTTCAAATTCAGCAAGCAGGCGCCCACAGGGAATATATTTCAAATTCAGCAAGCAGGCGCCCACCTGAAGAACAAGGGAATGCATTTCAAATTCAGCAAGCAGGCGCCCACCTGAAGAACAAAGGAATACATTTCAAATTCAGCAAGTAGGTGCCCACCTGAAGAACAAGGGAATACATTTCAAATTCGGCAAGCAGGCGCCCACCTGAAGAACAAGGGAATACTTTTCAAAGTACAGCAAGCAGGCACCCACCTGAAGAACAAGGGAAGTATAATACAATTTTTATCTCTCAAGTTAACATTCAGTAATATCATGCACCTAGTTGTCAAACTGGGGCAGAAATTTTTTTTGTATGATTGTTGTAAGCAGGCGCCCACCTGAAGAACAATGGAATACATTTCAAATTCGGCAAGCAGGCGCCCAACTGAAGAACAAGGGAATACATTTTAAATTCAGCAAGCAGGCGCCCACCTGAAGAACAAGGGAATATCTTTTCAAATACAGTAAGCAGGCATCCACCTGGAAAATAAGGGAAGTACAATCTGAATTTTAGCTTTGAATTTTAATATCTGATAAAATGATATGCCCAGTCACCATACTAGGGCAGAAAATTTTTTTTGGTTGTCTATTTTTGTAAGCAGGAGCCCACCTGAAGAACAAAGGAATACTTTTTCAAGCAATTGCAAGCATGAGCCCACCTGAAGAACAAGGGAATACTTTTTCAAGCAATCGCAAGCAGGAGTCCACTTGAAGAATGGACACATATTTCAAAACACAGTCAAGGCAACAGCCAGAATTCCATTGAAAGAATACAAGATGCAAGATCAAGGCAATACAAGAACACAAGATACCAGGTATAGATAGGATTTTTGTAAACCATAGAGCATATCTTAGGCTAGCTTCTTTTTATTTTCACATGGTGTAATAAGGGGGTCAGCAAGCAGTAACAACAGCAACAACAGTGAAATCACGGCTTCTTGGTAGTCCCAGCTACCAGACACTCCTGAACTACACTGACCTGATTCCTATTTAGCCCGGAATATGTAGGCAACCTCTGAAGCAGAGCGCAGTCAAACTTTTCAAAAATGCTTCACATGGAATATGCGAATGGGCAAAAATCCCTCATTACCGCTCACTTATCTTTGCACGAAAACTCTTCGTGTTTTCGGGCAAAGAGGGGCAGCTGTGAGCACGTGATTTTTGCCCTAAGCAAATTATTCCTAAAAATTCAAACAAAATGATTTTTCAATTTTTGTTGATATTTGTGGCATTTTATGTTAATTAGTTGCATAATAATTCATATTAAAAAAATAATAAAAATCAAAAATATGCATTTGCATTAAGATTTTAATTTTACAATTTTGGTATTAATTCAATTTCGAAACAATTAAAGAAAAAAATAACATTTTAGTGTTCTTTATCAGAAATTACTATAAAATGGATATTAAATAATTTTTTAGAATTTAATTAATTAGTTTAACAATTTAATAAAATCAGAAAAAATATAAACTTGGAAAGGAAAATAAAAATACAAAATATAAAATACAAAACACAATACAAAATACAAGGAAATATTGAAATACAAAAATGAAGAATACAAAAGGAAATTGAGCTGGGCTAATATAATTGTACCAGCCCAAGCAACAATACCCGCCCAGGCCCAAAAATTGCACTACCCGGTCCAGACCCTTTCTCCACTAAAACGACGCCGTATAGGCGTCAATCAATCTCGACCATCAATTTGTTTTGATCCAACGACTAAAGATCATCAATAAATTTTAATATACATACACGGAAAATCAGAGAGAAAAACATTCCCTCTTCTTCATCCCTGTCCCCAAACCCTAGCCGCCCTATCTTCCGCCGGAACCTTCGCCGGCGGGAAACGCCACTACAACCAACCGTCCCCAAATTTTCACCGTAAGGCCGCCTCAATCCCCTCTTCTCACCCCTCTACTCCTTTTCTTTCAAATATCACTATAATGTCTCGAATAAACCCGATTCCCTCACCGGAACCCTACTGGCGACGAACACAACTTCGTCCAAACCAATCCAAAATGACACCAAGCCCTCTCCTTGACATCCTCAATCCATTCTTGAAAGCGCTGAGCCCTAAAGATCACTGGAGTAATTTGAATTAAAAGTGGAAGGTATCCAATGACCAAATATTTCAAGAAAAATCGCTGTCAAATTTCCCGGGACTCCTGAAGATTTTTGACAACTAAAAAACACAAAAAAAGAAAGAGGAAAAGGGACTGTCCGATTAAAAGCTAAGTTCCATGTTCTTTTCTATTTCTTATTTTTTTCTCTGCATGTGTTTATCTTTCGTTTAATTTCTACTGAGTCTTTTTATTTTACTGAAGAACTTTTGTTTGATTAGTAATTGAATAATAGATAACTAGATAATGGTTTGGTTCTAAAAATTGTTGATATTAACATAGGATTAGATTCTGATTAGTATGGATTTAAGTGAATAAATTGATATTAGAAGTAGTATAAATTGGATTTCTAGTGGATTTTTAATTGTTTGTTTTAGTTTCTGAAATTTGTTGATAAATGATTAATCAGTAATTGATTTCGAATAATCGTTGGATAATTAGTTAGGATTCATTAGTATAACTGATTGGTTATAGTTGTTAATTAGTAGTAAAACTAGAATTAGTTTTGTTAATTCCTGATAATCAGTTGGTTATAATTAGCATATTAATTAGGTTTTGTTAGGTCTATGAATTAAAAATCAGTTAGTATTTCAGGGTAAAAGGGCAGTAGGGCAGTTGGTAAAATCAAATGAATTGCAGGGGTGTTTTGGGTACATAAAATGGGATAGTGGTAATAAGACTAAGGAAGTAGGGGTACTTTAGGTATAGGAAAGGGTAATTTGGCAAATTTGAAAGAGAAGTGAGGGTAGATAAGAAATTTTACTAAGATAGATGGTTCTAGATTGGGGAATTATTGAAAATATTAACAAATAAGGGTAGTTTAATAGAATGGCCAATTAAAAATGAAGGTAAAAGTAAAATAAAAGAGGGATTAAAATGCAAATTCTGAAGTTTGAGTTTCCCTCCAAAAATAATTATATAAATAGGCATTGATATGCCTTATGATACAAGTTTAGAAAACCTTCAAAAAATTCCCTCCAAATCCTATAGTTTCAGATTCAAATCTGGATCCAGAATTTCAAAAAAATATCAAATATCACTGTTTTATTGTGATTCCAGTTGAATTCCGAATCTCTTTTGCTTTCATGATTCCAAGCCTGTTGATTGAGATTTCCAAGTTTAATTTCGAGTGAATGAGAACATAAACCAGCCTGCGTTAAATCAATTATCTGCTGTTGCATTTTTGAATTGTTTTACTGGATTTTGGTGAAGTGATTTTGGTTCTGAATAACTCCTATCTGTTGCTGGCTGTAATTACTGTGTGGAATTGCTTGCTGATTCTCCTATTCTACTTCTTAATTCCAGGTACACTTCTGTAAATTCAAGGAATTGTAATCTGAAAAAAATATGAGCTAGAATACTGAAGATCTGGAGCTCAAAGTCCAATTTAGCCTTTTCTTTTCTTAATCGTGTTACAATAGTTCATTCATTTTGTTTAATTACTTTTTGATTTAGTTTTGTTTTGTATATATATAGACTGGACATTTGAAGTTGTTTAGAAACTGTTTTACGGTTAGTTTAAAATATAAACTGGATTGTTGAATTGAATAAGTAGAAATCAGTAGTGTTAATGCATGATTTGTTCTGTTGCAGTTTTAGTTTCAAATCAGTAGCTAGACTAGTAACAGACGTATAGGAGAAATGTGTTAAATGCAAGTGTATTATTTTTGTTGTTCTGTTTTGCTAGTATAACCATTAGAATTAGAAAAAATAAAGAATAATAACATCAGTAACTAATTCGATTTGCTGTAGGAATCAATTTCACAATAATTAATTGACAAATCACCATTTTTGCTTCAAAAAGAAATAATAATAAAAAATAGAATCTCATAATATCTGGATTTGTTCAAATTGGAATAATACAATTGTGAGTAAGCTGAAATCATGTTTGTTCAATAATTGCAAAAATCGGCTAGTTTAGTTCGTTGTTTAATTCTTTTGAGTTCAAATAAATCATATAAAAAATAGAAAAAACAATAGTATAAAAATTGGTTAGTTACTGATAGCTTTTTTAATTTGACATGGATGCATGAGTTAGATTTCATATTGTTACTTGGGCTAAGCTTGAGGCCCAAAATGTTATTAAAGTTTAAATAAAATTAGAGCTCACACAATAATATTAAAATAATAATAATTAGGAATATAGAAAATTTAGTTACCTTAGTTTGGCCTTTAAATAAAAATGGAGACGAGCCTTGTCAAAAGCAAAAGTAAAATTGCGGGGCCCTCAATAAATAATCAATTTAAAAATACTTAGACTTGGAAGGATCGTTTAGTGAATTTCACGGTCTTTCCCAAAGTTAACAAATACGTAGACGCTTTAGGCACGAAGTAATAATAATATTACCTTCCTAAATACGGGTGCACATTTATGTGACCCAAATCCAAATCTCAACGAAGTCGAAATGTGTTAAAAGCCACGGGCATACTGGTACGACGTGGTTCGAAATATATTTTCATGACGTTACAATTCTGGTAAAAATAAACAATAAATACAATAAAAGCCGGTTATTAATAAAAGGCACATAAAAATAGAATATATATAGAAATCAGATAAAATTAAATACAACAGTTGAGCGACCGTGCTAGAACCACGGAATTCGAGAATGCCTAACACCTTCTCCCGGGTTAACAGAATTCCTTATCCGGATTTCTGGTTCACGGACTGTTAACAGAGTCATATTTCCTCAGTTCGGGATTCAACCGGTGACTTGGGACACCAATAATCTCCCAAGTGGCGACTTTGAAATAATAATAATAAATTCTATTCCGACTGTCCCTTAATTGGAAAAACTCTTTTTATTATACTCTTCACGGGGTGTATTAAACTTCGGCGTAAAAAAGGAGGTGTGACAGCTCTGGCGACTTTGCTAGGATAGGAAACCCAGAACTTCGGTTCAGGATTTAAGAATTCGAGCTCGGAATAATTGTTGTATTTGTTTATATCTGATTTCCCTATATGTTCATGATTAATGTGTTAAATGTACCGCTTTGATATTATTTGAATTGTGTATAAAACTGTTCCGAAAACCCTTCTCTTCTCACCTCCGGGGATGTGCTTACTGGTTGAGACTCCCTATTCTGTTAGTGTCATATCTTAAATAAGAAAGAGGCTGGATAAGTTACTAAGCCGGATGATCCCGCGGGTTCCCGGTACGTAGCCCCCTCCTCGACTCGAGTTGTCCGCTCGGGTACACAGTTTAGAACATATAACTAGGTTTTGAACCTAGAATAGGGACGTTTATTTGCATCACGTATGACTTAGGGGACTCAACACAGGGGTTGGGTCCGTCTAGGACAGGTAACCAAATATGAAAAGACTATCATGATTACGTGTTGCATTTATTTGTCTCGGATCATCATGCTGACCGGTTAAAAAAAAAGGAAAAAAAAGAAAATTTTTGTAAAAACGAGAGAAAGAGAAAAATAATAATTGTTTGATTTTAGAAAAATCAATACCTAAATACTGTCGAAATTCTGCCGAAATTTTGTGAAAGGATTGAAAATAGAAAGATTGTTGATTTTTAATAATTTGTTTTTGGGATTATTGAAAATAAATAAAAATCGTTATTTTGTCTTGTTTTCAAAAAAAAAATTAAAAAAAATATAGTTTGTTTTACCAATAAAAAATAGAAATTTCTTTTTTCTTCAAAAATAGTTTGGATATTTGGTTTTTTGCCAAAATTAGAAATAAACAAAATGGTTTGTTTTAAAATAGTTTGACCGAACTACGCTGGTTTGATTCTCGTCTTTCGGGGCGTGATACGTAACGGGTCCAACCACTTCTTTTGCGAAATTAGCCAAAATGTCAAATTTCAATTTTTGTCATAAATCAAGTGATGCTGTTTTGTCAAAATAGTCGAATGTCCCGAAAGGGCGTCGGAAGGCTGTTTATGCAAAATGGTCACTTTTTAGTCATTCCCCAATGTTAGCGGGCACAGCCTTAAAATCTTTTTTTGAAGTGTTGAAAGGCCATATCGGCAAAATCGGGCTTTATTTTTGGAAATTAGAATTGTGAAAAAAATATATATTGTCTTTTCTCTTTAGGTCATAATAAGTGATTAAAATCACCTTAATAAATGTGCAAGATGAACACGATCCAAAATGAACCTTTTTCAATCATGAATAAAATTCCTTTGGAGTTACGTCTATGGTGGAATGATTTGGATGAAGAAGGACAAGACGAAGTCAAGAAATATTTGAAGGGTCTTACCGGGATACTCGATATTATGCCTCGAGGAGATGTCATCAGAGCATTAGTCACTTGTTGGGATCCGACACACAACGTATTTCATTTTTCGGATTTTGAGCTTACCCCGACATTAGAGGAAGTTGCCGGCTATATTGGGAAAGATGAGGTTCCTTTGAAGGACAAATATCCAGTTTCTCCAAGAGCGGTGACCGCTCACAGATTTCTAGACTCCCTGAAAATAGCCCGGACTGTCCATAATGAAGATTTGGCAAATGGCTTTTGTACTATGAATTTCATATATCATAGATATGGCCATATCGGGGGTTTTAACAATCCGGGAAACAAGATTTGTAGAAAAGCAAACCGCACAAAATGGGAGGAGCATAGACGTTTCGCTTTTATGGTAGCTTTTCTGGGTCTGATAGTGTTTCCAAGGAAAGATGGGAACATTGATATAAGAATAGCCGGAATTGTCAGCGCCCTCCTCCTCACTCAAGCAAATAGTACTCTGGCACCTATGGTATTAGCTGACATCTTTCGTGCCCTCATAGCCTGCAAAGCCGGAGTAGATTTCTTCAAAGGATGCAATTTATTATTACAAATGTGGATGATCGAGAACTTGTGCCATCGTCCTCAGTTTTTGAGCTATGTGTCTCCAGAAAAAACATGCATAGAAGAATTCTACACGAGGATTAAAGGGGTCAAATTGCCAGAGGGATTTAAGGGCTGGACAACATACTTCCGATCTCTTACTGCTAGCCAAATAGAATGGACGCTCGGGTGGCTACCTGTTAATGAAATCATATACATGCCAGCGGAGAGGTCGCATTTTCTCTTAATGGGGCTTAAAAGTATTCAACCCTATGCTCCATATCGAGTCTTACGGCAACTCGGAAGATGCCAGATAATACCAAAAGATGGTGACCTCAGTACTCAAGTAGTTGAGATTAGTCCCGACGGACAATTCCCTGAAGCAAAAGTCCGTAAGATTTGGAATGAATGCCAATGCTTAAAATCAGATACTTGCGTGAGGGATCGGGCTAAAGGAGAAGTGTCACCCGGCTATTCCGTTTGGTATAGGACAGAATGCGAGCATGAAAGGCCGGCTAAAAGACCTCACATCCAAAACTTTGTTGAATCATCAAGAGAGCAATGGGATTGGTTGGCCAAAGAAAATGAGTACCGGGCAAAGATCAGCGTGTTGGAGAAACAGGTCCAAGATCTCAAATTTGAAAATAGTGTGCAAGCAGCAGCCGATGAGGGTGAGAAAAAGCAATTGGCTAAAGAAAATGAGGCATTACGAGCTCAAATTCAGAAAATGAAGATAGCAGCTGAAACCCCTGTCAGAAATGCTCGAGATGCAAAGCTGATAGACAATTTGCGGCAAAAAGTGAGTGATTACAGTTTTGATCTTGACAAAGCAGAAAAAGAACTAGCTGGGGTTCGAAGACAGTTGGCTAAGAATTCAGAGGAACGGGCCCGCATGATTCATCAACTAAAAGAAGAGCATGATATTGAGGTTGCCAGATTGAGGAAGAAGGTTATTACCGCAGAGGTCAAAATGAGCAAACAAGCAAAATAGTTGAGTGTGGAAAGAGAACATTGCTATACGGCCTTAGCATAATTAGAGATGGATATGCAACAACTTCAGGAGAAAAATCAACAGACTTTAGAGGCCCGAACTGAACAAATTGGAAGGTTACTTCAGGAAAAAGGGATCATTAGAGAAAGAATCCTCGATATTGCTCATTACATCACTCGGAAGTGCCAAATATGTGAGGAGATGACCCAGACTACATTTTTTGCCTCAGTGATGATATTCGTGAAACAAATAATGAGTGACCTAGACCGACTCCAAAAGGGACTTGCATATAGGCCCGCGGCGAGACCGCACGATGTCCCGCGGGCACCAGGATCTTTGATGTATTCTTCAGTCTGTATTGCATTAAGCCAATCATTTAAGTCTGTATTTTTCATTTTTATCAGTCTACATTTCATTTCAAATAGTTGTTAAGAAGTTTATAGTTTGGTTTGTCATTTAGAATCTGTTGTTGTAATAGATGTGTCGACCATTAATAAATTTGAAAATTCCCAAAAAAGTTGTATTTGTATTCTTTGATTTTCTTTTCTTTAAACACATTCACGATAGGCAATTTTATAGGATCGATAATAATCATATAAATACAAATCAAAAGAATATTAGAAAAGAAAAATGATGAAAAAGGAAAAGAAAATGAGAAAAAAAGAAGAAAGGGAAAAGTCGTGGCAAAAGAAATGGCAAAGCAAAGGAAAAGGCAAGAATAAATAAAAAACGATAATTGAGAAAGCCGGGATGATGCATGTGGCCGAGCAAAATTGTTTAAATATATCTGTGCTCCCAATGTGGGATTATTTGATTAATAATGACCTAACCACTAACGAGTGTTGTTGTTGTTGAGCTCAGACATGTGGTTTTTAGCTAGCTGGTATTCTGGCAACTCATCCGTACAATACCCGTTCCAAATATAAGTCAAAAATGGTTAGCCAACAGATTGAAGCCACAATTGTTGACCCGGCTAGGGATGAAGAAGTGGTGGATGTAAATGCTATGAAGGAGGAAATGTACAAGCTTAAGCAACAAATGGCCGAAATGTACCAGGCCTGGGCGAAAGGACAACCCTTACCTGCATACCCTGCCAATACCACCTATGTTCCTCCACCAGTTCAAACACAAGATCCTCCTACCGTAAATTCATCCCCTGCCTACCCTACATATCCACCATATTATTCAACCACTTCACAAACACCACCACCTCCTCCACCACCAAAACAAATCCCACCACCACCACCTCCAGTTGCTCCTGTGTATGTGGCTCCTCCACCGGCCACATTACACAAGTCTTCAAGTGAACCTCTGTTCCATACCCAAGACAACCACTACTATCCACCAGAACCTACTTTTAGACATCATGAGCCTTATCCTTACACTCCTCTCATTGATATATCCGAGGAAGAGAAACCACCCAAAAACCCCGAACAAGAAGAAATGATTCGTAAGGTGAAAAGTCTGGAACATTCTTTCCGGAATATGCAAGGCCTCGGGGGGCAAGTAAGTGTGGCCTATAAAGACCTATGCCTATTTCCAGAAGTCCAGTTTCCGGTGGGATTTAAATTGCCAAAGTTCGATCTCTATGACGGTCATGGTGACCCTGTGGCACACTTGAGAGGATTTTCCAGTAAAATGAGGGGTGCCAGTGGAAAGGACGAATTACTAATGGCATACTTCAGCCAGAGCCTCAGTGGATCAGCCTTGGAGTGGTACACGAGGTAGGATCACACTCGTTGGTTTACCTAGGATGACTTAGCCCAGGCTTTTGCCAATCATTTCCAGTATAATTTGGAGATTGTTTCTGACCGACTCTCCCTGACGAAGATTGAGAAGAAGCCAGTGGAGAGCTTCAGGGAATATGGATTCAGATGGAGAGAGCAAGCCGCCCGAGTCGATCCACCCATGAAAGAGGGTGAAATGGTGGATTACTTCTTACAAGATCTAGAACCCACTTACTACTAACATTTGGTGTCAGTTGTTGGAAAGACGTTCAATGAAGTTGTCAAAATAGGGAGTATGGTAGAAGAGGGCTTAAAGTCTAATAAGATCATGAGCTACTCGGCGATAAAGGCTACAACCCAGTCCATCCAGACGGGCACTGGAGGGGTCCTGGGAAAGAAGAAGAAAGAAGAAGTAGTTGTTGTAGAAGGTAGGACATGGTCAAGGGGTCCTTCTCCTTACTATCATCAACCCCGCCCACATCACCAACCTTACCCACCTGCACCATATGGCCCACCCCAACATCATTATCCACCTCCTGTTCCCCACTTTTCAGTCCATCATGCCCAAACTTACCCACAACCACAAGCACCATGGCGTGCACCCACTCCTCACAACACTTATCATACCCAAAATACATACCCTCCATCTACGGGATTTTCAGGAAGGTGATCTGCTAGTTCCTATCCCTTGATCGCTTTCTGAGTTACGTAAACAATGCCGAACTCACTCAACAGGATTTTCCACTTGGCTAACTTGCCAGTGGACATAGGCTTCTAAAAGATGTACTTCAAAGGATCCATCCTTGGTATGCGATATATGGTATAGGCACAGAAATAATGCCTTAGTTTCTGAGCTACCCAAGTCAAAGAACAATAGGTGCACTCCAACAGAGAATACCGAGCCTCGTACGGGGTGATCTTCTTACTGAGATAATAGATGTCCTGCTCCTTCCTCACCGTATCCCCATGCTGCCCCAGAATGCAACCAAAAGCTGCGTCCAATGCTTCGAGGTAGAGTAATAGGGGTCTACCTGGCTCGAGCGGGACCAAGACTGGTGGTGTTGATAGGTACTCCTTTATTCTGTCGAAGGCCTTTTGGCAGTCATCGGTCCATTTGGTGGCGGCGTCCTTCTTCAATATCTTAAAGATGGGCTCACAGATAACTGTAGACTGTGCTATGAACCGGCTGATGTAGTTAAGTCTCCCCAAGAAACTCATCACATCCTTCTTGTTCTTTGGCGGTGGTAGTTCTTGAATAGCTTTGACTTTCAATGGATCCATTTCTATTCCTCAACGACTCACAATAAGCCCTAGCAATTTTCCAGCGGGAACCCCGAATGCGCACTTCGCGGGGTTCAGCTTCAGGTTGTATCTTCACAGTCTGTTGAAGAACTTCCTCAAATCTTCCATGTGATCAATAGCCTTCTTGGACTTGATGATAACATCATCCACATATATCTCTATCTCCTTGTGTATCATATCTTGGAAAATGGTAGTCATGGCCCTCATGTAGGTGGCCTCTGCATTCTTCAAGCCGAATGACATCATCTTGTAACAGTACATTCCCCATGGCGTAATGAAAATCATTTTCTCAGCATCTTCTTCATCCATTTAGATATGATGATAACCAGTGAAACAATCTACAAATGATTGCAACTCATTCTTGGCGCAATTGTCAATTAGAATGTGTATGTTCGGTAAAGGGAAGTCTTTCGGACTGGCCGATAGAGATCCCGATAGTCGACACAGACTCTGACCTTGCCGTCCTTCTTTGGTACCGACACGATGTTGGCTAACCATGCCAGGCCTTCTAATACCATGAGAACCTTAGCTTTGACTTGCTTAGTGACTTCTTCCTTGATTTTCAAACTCATATCAGGCTTGAACTTTCTGAGCTTTTGCTTACCGGTGGACATGTTGGATCAGTTGGTAGTTTGTGAGCCACAATAGACGTACTCAGACCAGTCGTGTAATCATACGACCAGGTGAATATGTCCTCATATTCCGTTAGATATTTTGTTTATTCCTTCTTTTTTGATGGCGATAAGTGAACGCTGATTCGTGTTTCCTAAACGTTTTTTGCATCTCCCAAGTTAACAATTTCTATCTCAACCAAGTTGGACTTAGGTCTATTCTCAAAGTTTTCAACTTCTTTAACAACCTCATATGGTATGTCATCTTTCTCTGAATCAATGTCTATTTGTTGCATTATCTCAATGCATGTCACACTCATTGGTTCATCAAAAGAAGTAATAGTAATGCTGTATAAGTAAAGTAATGAGAGAAAAATGATAATGAGTGTTGATTCATAAGAAAAGTCAAAATGCTTTGATAAATTACATAACTGTTTTGAACTTTTAGATCTTATAGCGGGAATTGAAAAAATGTGAAAAGAAAATTATTTAGTAAATAAAAAAAAGTGTATGGTGCTTGTTTTAGCCTTGCTACCCCGAGGCTTTCCGGGCTTTGCTTGTCCTGATAGTCCAGTTATTGAGGCATGCCCCTCTGCTTAAAGCCTATAAGGAAGGGTCTTCCTCCCCCTCCTCCTCGAGAACAAAACAGTAGTCCATGTCATTGTCTTTTAAGAACGAGTTCTTCACCGCTGCTAGTTCTTCTTCTTCATCTGACCCATAAACAATGTCGGCTACTGGAAAGTCTGCTCCAAATGCGGTATTGGCTGTTCCAACGAAAAGTAAGGACCATGCCATGGTGGCTACCAGTTGTTGTATTCATCCCAAGTGTACTCATATCCCAGATCGAAAGTTGTGACGACCCGACCGGTCGTCTTAAGAATTAACGCCCTGATCCCCTATTAACTGCTTCCCCTAAGTTTATTTCTCCTATTCTAGTTTGTCGGGACATTCGGTATTGGGTTTCGGAGAGTTTTGGGACACTTGTCGATGCCCCCTTTTTTCCAAATGGGGTTCGAAATCAGGTATACGACATTCGGGAGGACAACTCTATTCCCTTGCGAGAATTGGGTTTTTTTTGTGTGTTTGAGTTTGAAGAGTCGCCACCTAATGATTATAGTGCATTAGGACACTTTTAAGAAAGAATTGAGATGAAGAACCAGAGTTTGGGTAAGGGCTAAAAATTATCTCGAGGGGAAGGTGTTAGGCACCCCTCAAGATCCACTACTGTGGTTCTCGACCATGTTACAATTGTGACTTTAAGCAAGCAAACATATAAGATAATTTCGCATAAAGGCTACAAGTAGGTATGCATGAAGGTTACTAAACATGCTAAAATTTGCAATGAAGGTGTTACTAAACAAAGAAGCGAACAAGCAGAAAATTGTTAGAGGAAAAAGGGGCAGTGCGAAAATAAAAAAAAGGGAACTTTAATGACAAACGAAAATGCAGGATTTAAAGAACTGGGAGTTGAAAATCTGAAAATAATCACATAAGGAAAATGGGTCCTAGGTTTGTAAAATACATGGATCATCCACACAACACCAGTAACCGATCGTACGCATAGTGTTATCGTGTGATCATCATCTCCATGTCTACCCTTCCCACCCCATTAAGGTATTAAAGCGCGGAATGTCTTGTTACTTATTGCATGCTAGTACCCATCCCAATCATGTCAGTCCCGGAGGCATTTGGACTACTAGTCCTAAAGGGAGATGGGTTTGGGGCCTTTTGAGAGTTTTCAATGAAATAAATACTAAGGCGTCAATCAAAACACATAATGCAAGTAAAGGGGAAAGCAAATAAGCAAGTTGGGCTCAAGTAAGCCTCCTTAAATTAGATAAAGCCATAGAGTTTAGCATGTCTTGCACATACTAGTTTGATCTTAAATTAAATTAAAGCGATAAGCGGACTGGTTCAACACATATTTTTAGACAGGAAGTCTGCATTAGGCTTCTCGAATACAGTTGTCTAAGACTGATCCAGTTGATTAGTTAACCCTTTTTGTCTATGTGTTGGATATAACTACTGATTTTTAAAACACAAGCTGATTCGTAAAGAAAAATTATAGAGTAAAAAAAGGTTTCAGAAAAGGGTATTGATTTGTTACAAAAGTGGTTTTAAAAAATGAGTTTCAGGAGGCAGACTAGTTAGAAAAAAAGAGTTGCCAATTTTTAACAAAAGAACTAAGTTGCAGACTGATTAGAAGAGATTTGTCAGATAAATATAAAGAAACGACTTTAGGCTGATTTGAAAAATGTTTACCAGAGTTAACGAGAGTAAGTTTTAGAGAGAATGCACTTATTTGACCGTGTGAAAAAGTTTTAAGAGTTCAGAAAGGGTGTAGGAAGTTTTTTGTTTTTAGTAAAATCGATACTGTTTTAAACAAGTGAGACAACTCTGGTTCGAAATTCCTATAGGCATGATTTCTATACGTTACTGCTTCTTAATACCTTTTCAAATACTAATTGAAAACCTTATAAACAATGATATCTATATGCCATTTTATTATTAAACCTAACTGTTTGCCTAACGACATTATTATTTGCAAACATGCAAACCCCTATAAGCATGGTGTCTATATGTATAGTTGCATAATTCAGAAGTTAAATCCTATAGGCATGCTTTTTACGTGTGAAATTGCACAAATTAGAAATAAAATCCTATAGGCATGTTATCTACCCTTTGTGCATAAAAGTAACCCCCCTCTATTTTTCACTAAATCCCCATGGGTTAATACAAATTATTAGAGACCAGTAGAATAAGACTGAAATGAAAAGTACATGAGGAGCTATCAACTGCATCCAAGGAACCTAATTCAGACTTAGTATCTAATAATATGAGATTGAACCACTTCCAAGATCAAGATTTCCAAAGCCTTCTCTTATCTAGGGTATTTCAGAGATCCAAGGAGTTTCAGGAACCCCAGGCAGTGCTTACACCCAAGATATTAATCAGAATGAGTTATAGTGCAGTGTTAAAGAGCCAGCCCTCAGGTGTTCAAGTTCAGAGGGAGCTCATGGATCCCAAGGTAAGGCTCACAAGAAGGGGGTAGAACCTAAGTTCTAAGAGTGAGTGCAAGTGCAATAGAGAGGGATAGGGAGTGCCAAGGCAGGCTTGTGGTCATACCTAACCATAAGCTAGGTTGGAACACCCCTGACCAAACCTGTTCAGCCACCAAATAAGAGCACATACCTATTGAAGGTCAGACTATGGTCTGAACAGTGATTAGGACATTACCAGACCAAGGTCCCAAGCTCAGAATACATATAAAGGGGAAAGGGAATGGGAATTGAAAGAGTTTAGGACAAAGGGAGTCCAGTCCATATACATGAATAACAATGTCAAGTGTTGTCATGTTGCTAAACCATAACTCAACATACAGAAGGAATTGGGGGATATGGACTCATGTAGGAGCATAGCAAAGAAAAAAACCAACTTACAAAAATTTACATTATGGAAGCAGTAAGCCAAACAAAGAATGGACTGAAAAATAAACACATAGGGGAGTGGCAAAAATTAAACAAAGGTAACATACCAGTTGCAGAAGAAGCAAGCGAAGAAAAGCAGGATACTTTCAAGCCAAGCCACAATCAAAAAGAACCTTTGTGCTTGTGAGTTCAGAGAACTTGAACGCTTAAAAAAATTCTAAGTGTATTTGAGAGTAAGAAGTAATGACTTATTCGTGTGTTCGAACTCCTTTTGAAAGAGAAGAGGTACATGTATTTATAGACATGGAAACAATCACTAATCAGATTCAATTACACAAGTAATTGCCCTTAATTAAGGGATTACTTGTTAATGGGCAATGATAGGTTTAAAAATAAGGAAATAAATCAATTTAAGAGGCAGACTGACTACTGCCATAAAATGAGTAGTAAAACGATACAGCAAGTGATTAAGTCCAAGTACAAGAACATACTTATTTTAAGAAAGGATTCAGTAAGGCAAAATAAGGAAAGAAATCAGTTAACCCTTAACGGGCGAATGAAATCAGAATTTCACAAAGGGAAAGTTCGAAAATCAGTCACAAGTTTGAAGACCAATCAAAGAGAGAAACTCAATATATAAATAAGGTGCACAAACACTATACATGCGAGGCCAAACTATGGCATAAAAGATCAGAAGCATGCAAAAGTCAAGTGAAAACCTTTCTGAAAACATAGTCAAGTTTGACAAATAGCAAGAACTCAGAGTCAAAGGAATCACATAAAGAAAAGGGATGATGAAACAAAGGAATTTCAAATCAAGTCGCGGAATTTCAAACAGATGCAATGCACTAGCAATTTCAGGAACTTGCATAAACCCCTAAGAAATTAGGGTTTTCAACACTAAAAGATGATAAACAAATGAAAAAAACAACAATAGTCTTAGATTCTCAAACAAATCCTAAAAAATTAAGGTTTTCAAAACCTAGAAATGATAAGCAAATGAATCGAATGAAATATTACCAAACAGACTCAGAAACCCTAATTTGGAATCAAAGGATTTTTGAAAAGGAAATTTGGGGAAAACACTTGAAATGCCAAATATAGCATAGATCTAGCAGAGATCTAAACAGATAAATGAAAAAGAAACTCGAATAAGCTAGGGTTTTTGAGAACCCTAGAAACGAGAAAGGCTTGGAAGAAACAAGATCATATCCGGAGTCGATAAGGTCGAAATCAGGCTTAGGAGACTAAGACACGCCAGAGCAAGGCCGGAGGTGGCTGGAAACCTCGAATCGATGAAGATCTGGGTGAAGACCCTCGAAGTCTGGCCTCAAACCTTCAGGCATTAGGAACGTGAGAGCAGTAAGAGGTGAGTATAGGTCGTCCATGCTTGAGCGGCCATGAATTCTGGTGAGTTTGGGGTTGAAAGAGGCAGATAGTGATTAGGGTTTCGAGAGAGTTCGAGAGAGTTTGAGAGAAAAGGGAGTTAGAGGCGGTGTCTCTAAAAGAATGGGGTAGGGTTAAGGATCGTTTGAAATTAAAAAAGAAAGGGAGGGATGGTGGCCGTTGATCTAAATGATCAACGGCCAGGATAAAAAAGGGTTATGGGTTGGGTCGGTTAAATGGGTATTGGGTCGGGTAATTGAGTTTAAATTGGGGTGCCAATTTGGGCTGAAATTGAAATGAAATCGAGGCTAGATTTTAAATAGCCAATTTTCCCCTTTTATTTTATAAAAATGGTAATAATGGCTTTAAAAGCAAATTAAAATACTGAGTAAACAAATGTTACATAAATATTAACTTTAAAATACTGGAACTAATTTTATAGTTATAAAATGCTATTAATCACAAAATAGGCTATAATTGCAATTATATGCAATTTAGCTTTAAAAATGACAAATAAATTTGGAAAAAGATATGCAAAAATTACCTTAATTATATTTTTATGTAAATGTGAGAATAAAATGAGTTATTCACCAAAAATGATAATTTTGGGAATAATTATTGGATTTTATTGTATTAAAATAGGTAATAAATTGGTTTAAAAATCGTTAAAAATACCAAAACTCTTGGGTGTGCTTATATATGCACATATATGCTATTTTAGAAGTATTTTGGGTATAAAATTACCTAAGGAAAAATTGGGTATCAACAATACTTAGTCCCTAAATGAGAGCTTAAGTGTTGAAAAGTGGTTCGTAGTTGGAACAATGTGAAGACGATCTTGGAATGGAAAACCGATGGTTCTTTTAGCTCTGTTAGGTGATTTCGGGGTTGGGAGCGTGTTTGGAATGTATTTTGGAAGTCCGTAGCTCATTTAGGCTTGAAATGCCGAAGTTTGAAGTTTTAAAGTTTCCGATCCGATAGCGAGTTTTTGATCCGAGGGTCAGAATGGAATTCCTGAAGTTGCAGTAGCTCCGTCATGTTATTTGGGATGTATGTGCAAAATTTAAGGTCATTCGGACGTGTTTTAGTTAGGTTTTTGTTTGAAAGTGTGTTGTGATGAAATTTGAAGTTCTTAGACTTAAATCATTGATTAATTCAAGTTTCCGAAGTTGTTTTAGGTGTTTTGAAGATCGGTATAAGTTTGAATGAGGTATTAGGTATTATTGGTGCTTTTGGTTGAGGTCCCGGGGGCCTCAGGTGTATTTTCGGATGCTCAACGGGCAATTGTTGGTATTGGAAAAGTCTGCAGCAGCTGAAGGTTTCTGTCATCTAGTATTTCCGCTTCTGCGGCTTGGGAACCGCAGAAGCGACCTTGGCTTCGCAGAAGTGACTTTTGGTCATCCTCTAGGAACCTGCAAACGTGGTAGGAATTTCGCAATATCGGATTCGCTTCTACGAGATGGGAACCACAGAAGCGGAAGCTGGGATTTTAAACGAAGCCGCAGAAGCAGCCAGAGTTCCGCATAAGCGGGACCGCAGAAGCGGTATTCACTATTCAGAAAAGGAAATTTCGAGGATTGAGTTATAAAAGTTGGACAAATTAATTGAGAGCTCGGGAGAGGGCGATTTTGAGTGGGTTTTGAAGAGAAGATCATTGGGTAACGTTTCCTTAATCCCTTTTTAGTTGTATTCCATCAATATATAGCTTAATCCATCATCTAATTTCGAATTTGGAATCAAAATGGGGGAAAACTTCTTAGACAAAACTATTGGGTTTTGAGTGAGCATTTGACCTCCGATTTGGGAGATTTTTTATGGTTAGACTCGTGAGAGTACGAGGGTTCTAAAAATGTGAAAATTAACTGATTCCGAGATGTTGGCCTGAGGGGCATTTTGGTCATTTTACCTAATTTCACGTTGTAGCTATGAATTTAATAGTAAAACCAGTTGTTTGCGATGTTATTTATAATGTGTAATTGAATTGAATAAATTTGGGCCATTTGGAGTCGAATACTCATGGCAAGGCCTGGTTCCTAGTTGATTTTGAGTCGGTTTAAGGTAAGTGGCTTGTCTAACCTTGTGTGGGAGACCTTTCCCCTTAGGATTTGTTATTTGGTATTTGAGTGCCTTGTGCGCGAGGTGACGAGCGCGTACTTGAGCCAATTGTTGAAAAATCTAATTTTTACTTTAAAAATTGAGATTGAGTTCCTTTCATATTTGTTTTATTCCATTGGCAATTTTAACTTGTGCTAAATTAGGAAATCATGTTTAGTTGATTTAACTTGCCTAATTGCCTAAAATGCCTTGACCGTACTACGTGTAGCATGCTAGGCTAGTACTACCTGTTGTTTGGCTTTTGTACTTCATTTCTGTGTACCTTCTGGTTGTGATTGTGCATTTATATTGGGACTACGGATGTGGGATTCCGGTAGCTCCCCCCTTGTTTGTTTACTTTGGGACTACGGGTTCGATTCCCGATAGATCCCTCTGCACTTTTACCTTGGGACTGCGGGTTAGATTCCTGATAGTTCGCTCTGCACATTGATAGTTGGACTACGGGACGGTATCCCGGGAGATCCTTCGATATACACATATGATGGACTACGGGACGGTATCCCGGGAGATCCACTGGACAGTTGAGAAAAAGGGCTATAGGACGATATCCTGGGAGACCCTTCATTGTTATTATTGGTTTTGAGTTGTATTTACTCTATGTTTACTCTGTTCTTGTGTAGTTGTTATTGCCTCGTTGACCTGTCCTATCTCACTGCTGTATTCATTATTTCTGTCAGATTTTCATATTGATAATTATTATTATATTTTGTCTCAGTAGGGCCCTGACCTTCCTCGTCACTACTCAACCGAGGTTAGGCTTGGCACTTACTAAGTACCGCTGTGGTGTACTAATGCCCTTCCTGCGCATGTTTTTCATGTGCAGATTATCCAGGTACCTCTACTCAGGCACACCACCCTTGAGGCGAGGAGATACACGGAGACTTCGAGGTATATCTGCCACGTCCACAGATCAGGAGTCTCTATTCTGCTCCAGCTTTAGTATTCAGTTTATTCCTTTTCTCTTAGTTGTTTAGATATTCTGGAGTTAGAGCAGCGTACTATGTTTTTGTTAGCCTGTGATTCCCGTGAGTTTTCGGGTTTTGGGTTGAGATTTTGACTTCCGCACTTATTATGAGTTGTATATGCCGAGTAGCAGTTATATACATATTTTTTCAGTTATTCAGTCTTAATTAGTTGTTTTCGCAAATTGTGTTAAATTGTTCTGCGCTGTTAGGCTTACCTAGTTGTAGGAACTGGGTGCCATCACAAAATGTTCATAGAGGGTTAACGGGGGTCGTGACAAGTTGGTATTAGAGCTCTAGGTTCATAGGAGTCACAGAACACAGGCCGGTTTATTAGAGTCTGGCTGATTGGTACGGAGATATCTGTACTTATCTACGAGAGGCTATGTAACTCTTTAGGAAAAAAAATTTCATTTCATTTGAATTCCCTGTCGTGCGATATTTTTGACATCAATTCTAAACTTCTATCTTCTATTCTCTCACAGATGGTGAGGACACGTGCTACTCGAGATGATCAGGCACCCGCGACCCCTACCGCAGCCGTTAGAGGCTGGGACCGGGTTAGAGGTCATGGACGCGCACGTAGTGCAGCCAGAGCACCTGCGCAAGCTACCGCCGAGGTACCACCAGCAGATCCAGCAGGAGCCCAAGCACCTGGCACACCTTCTACTACTACTACTACTCCAGCGCTCTAAGAGACTTTGCTCAGTTCATGAGCATGTACACTACCTTAGCTTAGACGGGGTTGCTTCCCTTTGCTGCAGCCATATCCCAGGCCAGGGGAGGAGCACAGACTCCCATTGTCTACACTCCTGAGCAGTGAGTACAGGTTGAGCAGGCTCCTGATATTATTCTCGCACCGCCTACAGTGCTAGTTCAGACCGAGGATGGGTCAGCTGCTTCAGAGGACGAGCAGCAGAGACTTGAGAGGTTTAAGAAGTATGATCCTAGTGTTCAGTGGATTAGCATCATACGATGCCTTGGGATTTCTAGAGGAGTGTCACCGTATTCTTCGCACTATGGGCATAGTGAAGTCTAGTGGGGTTTCTTTCACTACTTTTGAGCTCCGGGGAGCCGCCTATGATTGGTGGCGTACTTATGAGATAGATAGTCTAGTCGAGGCTGCTTCACTGACTTGGACCCAGTTCTCGGATATGTTTATGAGAGAGTTTGTTCTCCAGAGTCTCAGGGATGCATGGCGCGCAAAGTTTGAACATTTGCGCCAGGGTACTATAACCATTTCGGAGTATGCTATCCGTTATACCCGGTTGGCCAGGCATGCACCAGCTTTGGTTGCTACAGTTTAAGAGAGAGTTGACAGGTTCATTGAGGGTCTTATCCCACCCATAAGATCTAACATAGCTCGAGAATTGGAGATGGACATTCCTTATTAGCAGGTAGTGAGCATTACTAAGAGGATTGAGGGTACGCTCGCCAGGGAGCGAGGGGAGAGGGAGGCCAAGAGGTTTTGAAATTCGGGTCACTACTCTAGTGCCCGTACCCCAACAACAGGTCATTATGGCAGAGGTTATTCTGGTCGCCCTGTACATTCAGCTCTTCCAGCAGCCGGCAGTGCTCCAGCTCTGCCTACCCCTCAGGAGCCTTACTATGCACCTCCAGTTTCTAGCGCACCTCCTGTGCGGGGTGCTTCCAGAGGTTAGTCCAGCAGGCCTAGTCAGTCACAGCCACCGCATCCTCCCAGAGCTTATTTCGAGTATGGTGACACATATCACATGGTTAGGGACTGCTCCAGACTTGGTAGGGGTGCATTTTTACAGACTGCTTAGCCACAACGTGCTTCTCAGAGTTCTCAGGCCATGATCACAGTTCCTGCTGCTACCCCCTCTGCCCAGCCGTAGGGGCGGAGGTCGGGGAGATAGAGGTCGCCCATGAGAGAGGGGTCGGGCCAGATATTATGCTATTCCTGCTCGTACTGAGGTTGTTGCCTCCGACTCCGTCATTACAGGTATTATACTGGTTTGTCATAGAGAGGCATCAGTTCTATTCGATCCAGGCTCTACTTATTCTTATGTGTCTTCTTACTTTGCTCTGCATTTGGGTGTGCCTCAGGATTCTTTGAGTGCCCCTGTTTATGTTTCTACTCCTGTGGGAGATTCTCTTGTTGTGGACCGCATTTACCGGTCATGTTTGGTTACTATTTGTGGTTTTGAGACCATCGCGGATTTATTGTTACTCGGTACGGTGGATTTTGACATTATTTTGGGCATGGACTGGTTGTTGCCCTATTTTTCTATCCTTGATTATCACGCCAAGACCGTGATGCTGTCTATGCCAGGTATTCCGCATATTGAGTGGAGTGGTACTTTAGATCACACCCCCAGTAGAGTTATCTCTTTTCTTAAAGCTCAGCGTATGGTTGAGAAGGGGTGTGCTGCGTATTTAGCTTATGTGAGAGATGTCAGTGTTGATACCCCTTCTATTGATTTAGTTCTTGTGATACGGATTATCTGATGTGTTTCCAGCTGATCTTCCGGGCATGCCACCCGATAGAGACATTAGTTTTGGCATTGATCTGTTACCGGGCACTCAGCCCATATCCATTCCTCTGTATCGCATGGCTCCTCCTGAGTTGAAGGAGTTGAAGGATCAGTTGCAGGAATTGCTTGGTAAGGGTTTTATTTGACCTAGTGTTTCATCGTGGGGTGCTCTTGTCTTGTTTATAAAGAAGAAGGATGGTTCTATGCATATATGTATTGATTATTGCAAGTAGAACAAGGTTACAATGAAGAACCGTTATCCTTTGCCTCGTATTGATGATCTGTTTGTCCAGCTTCAGGGCGCTTATGTGTTTTCTAAGATTGACTTGTGCTAAGGTTACCATCAGTTGAAGATTCGGGAGCTAGATATTCCGAAGACTGCCTTCAGGACTCGGTATGGCCATTACGAGTTCCTTGTTATGTCATTTGAGCTGACCAATACCCTAGCAGCTTTCATGCATTTGATACACACTGTATTCAGGACATATCTTGACTCATTCGTTATTGTTTTTATTGATGATATTCTGGTGTATTCCTGAAGTCGGGAAGATCATGAGTAGAACTTTGGGATTGTGCTTCAGACCTTGAGGGAGAAGAAGTTATATGCAAAGTTCTCAAAATGTGGGTTTTGGCTGAGTTCTGTGGCATTCTTAGGCCACGTGATTTTGAGCGAGGGTATTCGGGTGGATCCGAGGAAGGTAGAGGTCGTGCAGATTCGGCCCAGGCTATCCTCAGCTATAGAGATTCGCAGTTTCCTTGGTTTGGCGGGTTATTACCGTCACTTTGTGTAGGGATTTTCATCAATTGCATCCCCTATGATTAGATTGACCCAGAAGGGTGCCCCATTTCAGTGGATAGAGGAGTGCGAAACGAGCTTTCAAAAGCTCAAGACAGCTTTGACTACAGCCCCATTCTTGATGTTGCCTACCGGTTCGGAGTCTTATACTGTCTATTATGACACCTCGTGAGTTGGCTTGGAGCGGTGTTGATGCAAGATGGTAGGGTGATTGCCTACGCATCCAGACAGTTGAAGATACATGAAAAGAATTACCCTGTCCACGACCTTGAGTCAGCTGCCATCATTCATGCCTTGAAGATCTGGCATCATTATTTGTATGGTGTGCCTTGTGAGATCTATACTGACCATCGGAGCTTGCAATACTTACTCAAGCAAAAGGATCTAAATATGCATCAGAGGAGGTGATTAGAATTGCTAAAGGATTATGACATTACTATTCAATATCACCCTGGCAAGGCCAATGTGGTGGCGAATGCCTTGAGTCATCGGGCGGAGAGTTTGGGTAGTGTGGCATATGTACCGGCTTTGGAGAGGCCTATGGCGATGGATGTTCAGGCCTTAGCCAACCAATTTGTAAGATTGGTTCTTTCGGAGCCCAGTCGGGTCCTAGCTTGTGTTGTTTCCCGGTCTTCCTTATTTGACCGTATCCGGGAGCGGCAGTATGATGACCCTCATTTGCTTGTCCTTCAGGACAAGGTTCAGTGTGGAGATACCAGAGATGTGACCATTGGAGATGACGGGGTATTGAGGATGCAGGGTCGAATTTGTGTGCCCAATGTTGATGGTCTTCGAGAGTTGATTCTAGTAGAGGCCCATAGTTCGCGGTATTCCATCCATCTGGGTGCCGCGAAGACGTATCAGGACTTGAGGCAGCACTATTGGTGGAGGCGGATAAAGAAAGACATAGTTAGTTATGTGTCTAGATGCCTCAACTGGCAACAAGTGAAATATGAGTACCAGCGCCCGGGTGGGTTGCTTTAGCAGATAGAGATTCCGGAGTGGAAATGGGAGTGCATCACGATGGACTTTGTATCAGGACTCCCACGGACGTTGAAGAAGTTTGATGCCATTTGGGTCATTGTGGATCAGCTGACCAAGTCCGGTCATTTCATTCCTGTATGTAGCACTTATTCATCGAAGCGGTTGGCGAAGATTTATATCCGGGAGATCGTCCATTTGCATGGTATTCCAGTTTCTATTATTTCAGACAGAGGTAACCAATTTACATCGCAGTTCTGGAAAGTTGTGCAGTAGGAGTTAGGCACTTAGGTGGAGTTGAGCACAACATTTCACCCCCAGACGGACGGATAGTCCAAGCGCACTATTCAGATTCTTGAGGATATGCTCCGTGCGTGTGTGATTGAGTTTGGAGGGTCTTGGGATCATTTCTTGCCATTGGCGGAGTTTGCTTACAATAACAGTTATTAGTCCAGCAATCAAATGGTGCCGTATGCGGCTTTATATGGTAGGAGGTGTAGATTTTTGGTGGGCTGGTTTGAGCCGGGCGAGGCCAGGCTATTGGGCACAGAGTTGGTTCAGGATGCATTAGAGAAGGTTAAGATGATTCAGGATAGACTCCGTACAACCCAATCTAGACAGAAGAGTTACACAGACAGGAAGGTTCGTGATGTTTCATATATGGTTGGTAAGCGGGTTCAGCTTCGGGTTTCACCTATGAAAGGCATCATAAGGTTTGGGAAGAAAGGAAAGTTGAGTTCGAACTATTGGCCCTTTTGAGATCTTGAAACGAGTTGGGGAGGTTGCCTATAAGCTTGCCTTACCTCCCAGTTTGGCTGGGGTTCACCTGGTATTTCATGTTTCGATGCTCCGGAGGTATCACGGGGACTCGTCGCACGTGTTGGATTTCAGTTCAATCCAGTTGGACAAGGATCTATCTTATGTTGAGGAGCCAGTGGCTATATTGGATAGGCAAATCAGAAAGTTGAGGTCGAAGAACATTTCTTCAGTAAAGGTTTAGTGGCGGGGTAAGCCGGCCGGGGAGGCGACCTGGGAGACCAGCAGGATATGCGCAACCAGTACCCTCATCTTTTCACTACTTCAAGTATGTTCTCTATGCTCGTTAGAGGACGAACGAATGATTAACTGTAGGAGGATGTGACGACCCGGCCGGTCGTCTTAAGAATTAACGCCCTGATCCCCTATTAACTGCTTCCCCTAAGTTCATTTCTGCTATTCTGGTTTGCCGGGACGTTCGGTGTTGGGTTTCAGAGAATTTTGGGATACTTAGTCCCTAAATGAGAGCTTAAGTGTTGAAAAGTGGTCCGTAGTCAGAACAGTGTGAAGACGACCTCAGAATGGAAAATCGATGGTTCTATTAGCCCCGTTGGGTGATTTTGGGGTTGGGAGCGTGCTCTAAATGTATTTTGGAAGTCTGTAGCTCATTTAGTCTTGAAATGCCGAAGTTTGAATTTTTGAAGTTTCTGATCCGATAGTGAGTTTTCGATTTCAGGGTCGGAATGGAATTCCGGAAGTTGCACTAGCTCCATTCATTTCATTTGGGATGTATGTGCAAAATTTTAGGTCATTCGGACGTGTTTTAGTTAGGTTTTTGATCGAAAGCGTGTTTTGATGAAATTTGAAGTTCTTAGACTTAAATCATTGATTAATTCGAGTTTCTGGCGTTGTTTTAGGTGTTTTGAAGATTGGTATAAGTTTGAATGAGGTATTAGGTGTTATTGGTGCTTTTGGTTGAGGTCCCAGGGGCCTCGGGTGTGTCTTTAGATGCTCAACAGGCAATTGTTGGTGTTGAAAAAGTATGCAGCAGCTGAAAGTTTCTGTCATCTGGGCGAGGTGGGGGCGCATTTGCTGGAGACACAAATTTGACCTCAATTGGTGCTGGTGTATTTGCAGACAATGTCGCTTCAAATTCAACTAGCACAGACATATTCACCTCAGCATCCTCAGACGGTTGAATCTGGACTACGATTGAATTAAGAGTAACTATTGGCTTCTTTGGGTCATCACCTTCTGCGATCAACCCGATTGATCCCTCGAGATCCCAATCATCCTCTATCTCTATCATGTGTACACCTCCACCCTTATGGTCTGACAAAGGGTTGTTGCAGACATTTGGAGCGGGTTCCTTTGCCACAATGACCTTGTTATCAATTAAAGACTGGATCTTTTCTTTCAAGGAACGACATTCATCGATAGTGTGGCCTTTTATGCCGAAGTGGTATGCACAAGATTTGTTTGAGTTAACCCATTAAGAAGGGTTCTCAGGGGTTGCAGCAGAGATAGGGGTCACATAACCATCAGCTTTGAGTCTCTCGTACAACTGGTCAATAGGTTCAACAATGGCTGTATATTGTTTCAGAGGTCTGCGATCAAAATTTGGTTGAGGTCTAGGGAAGTTTTGGCGTAGAGGAGGTAATTGATAGTGGAATGGTTGAGCGTTGTAGGTTTGGTAGACATGTGTGGGCTGGGAATACCTGGGCAAAGTAGGCTGGTATGTGGGAGGCGGAAATGATTGATAAGTGGGTGGTGGAGCTTCATAGGAGGGTGAGCGTGCTTGGTAGTTAGAGTGGGCTGATATGTGAGTGGAGGTGTCGGGTAGGTTTGGTATTTGATAGGATATTTGGTCCTTTGTGCAACCATCACGGCTCCTACATCCCTTTTCTTGGACACACCACCGGACTGCAAGGCCTTATTTGTAGCTTGCAAGGCCTCGAAGTTTGTAACCATACCACTTTTGATACCTTCTTCAATCTATTAATCCAGTTTGATAATGTTGGAAAATTTATGGCTCTCGATCATCATTAGTCGTTCATAGTATTGCGGTTCCTCAGCCCGGACAAAGAATTTGTTTCTCTATTCTTCCTCTAAGACAGGTCTGACCTTAGCAGCTTCGGACCTCTAGCGAGTAGCATATTCGCGAAATGTTTTTGTAGGCTTCTTCTTTAGATTCTAAATATAGAACATATCCGGTGCATTCTGTGTTAAACCTAAACCTGTCCATAAAGTCCGATGCCATGCCAACCCAGCTCGACTACTTCTTTGGATCTTGGCTGATGTACCAAGACAGGGCATCTCCTTTCAAACTCCTCATAAAAAGCTTCATGCGGATTCTCTTGTCTTTCCCTACTCCAACCAGCTTGTCACAGTACATTCTCAAATGGACCTTGGATCCCCTGTGCCATCAAACATTTCAAACTTTGGAGGTTTGTACCCCTCGGGCAGTTCGACATCGGTCTATATGCAAAGATCTTCATAGTTCATCTCCTCAATTCCCTTGCTTCCTTTAACGCCTTGAATCCGGCTAGTCAATTTCTTATGTTCGTCAACAAGGTTCCTGATGAGCAAGTATTTATCATCAGACTCGGGTGTGCTTGAGATGGGTTGGGTGGAGTGTGGCATGGTCTCCATATAGATGGGGGTGTTATGGTGGGTGAGAAAGTGGTCATTTGTGGAGTTTTGGAGTTCTGGGATGAGTAACGGGGTGTTGTTTGAGGTATGACAGGTCTTGCATTGGGTCTTTGGTGGAATAGTGTGATGAGCAGGATGATTCTGTTGCTTCGGGATGTTTTGAGGTGGTGGAAGGTTCTTAGGATTGGGAAAGGTGATATCTGGGGTGCTGAGGGAAAATGACAGGCTTGCCAGATTCCGGACTTGATCGAGCTCTTCCTGGAATTTCAGCAATTTCTGTTCAAGTCGGGCTACATTTTCCTTAGGAACCTGAGTACCCGTTCAGTTGAATTCTCCTTTCTGACGTTGTTCAAATCTTCCATATTGCCTTTGTTCTTGTTTTTGATAGGACTAAGAGGAGGAGTGGGTGGAGGGCCCCTGGATCTCGTGGAATAGGATGATGTTGCCGGAGTGCATGAACTAACCTTTGGGGGAGGGGAATAATAAAACAAAAAGTAAAAACAAAAAGATAACCAAGTTAGTGAGGATTATAAAAAGTATTGCAATATTTAAACACATAGGAATGTAAAGCGTGTCCTAATTTGGGGACCTCTTTGTGCCCGAGGTAGGCCTAGGGACAAATTGATTTTTGAGAACTTAGGATGCTAAATGCCTCATTTTATTGAGAAAAAATAGACGAATCCCAAATTGACACTAAATAAACAGGAAATAAAAAGTCACTAATGGCCATTGGCTTTATTACATTTTATAAAGCGAAAGACAAACTCCTATCTATTTGGTCCCAGAAGGACCTTCCCCAGATTCGGCGTCCTTGGCTTCGTCGAACATCTTTCCCAACTCGCGAAGTCCCAGCAATAGGTAGGCCCTGGCTAGATGTCCGCCTTCGATTCCTTCAATATTTTGGTAGTCTTCGACCCTCTTGATAAACTTTCTCTCCAACTCCACTATGCCTCATTCCAAGTATCCCAGTCGCTTGTTGGCACTGACATCCATGTCCTTCCATTCCTCAATTAGCTTCTGGTTGGATTCTTGTTTCTCGCGGTGCTCACTCTCGCACTCCCGGATCCTCTTGCGCAGTTGGTTGTATTTGACCTCTGCCTCGGCCCTTTCATCTATAATCCTGTGACCTCGAGCAAACCCTGGCTGGCCTAGACCATCATGATTGTCTTCCAACCAACCTGAGTAGAAAGGAGCGCAACCAGCATGATACCTGTCTAGTTCGATGGTATTTCTTCCCATTATGATCTTGCAGTGCCATATATGCTGAGCTTGGCATTTGTAAGAACTATCATCATTCTGGAAGTCTGCCAGGAAATGACTCATCTTGTTGACCCTAGGTATAACCTACTTCCTGCTAGCTTGTCTCATGACTCGGAGAGGGACGTAAGGATAAGTTCCTTTCAGATCAATCAGTATCAGAAAAGGTGCATCCCGGG
This sequence comes from Nicotiana glauca, assembly GCA_026770625.1. Taxonomy (NCBI): domain Eukaryota; kingdom Viridiplantae; phylum Streptophyta; class Magnoliopsida; order Solanales; family Solanaceae; genus Nicotiana; species Nicotiana glauca. Next base: position 89,350 of record MU668981.1, read on the forward strand.
ATCGGGCGATGAACTCCTCGATTGGAAACCACTCGGACACACATTGGACTTGTTCTTCGGTCAGGTTATCAAATAGTTCTACCCATCCTTTGGCATCTTCTTTCTGAGCAAACATATTGGGTATGTAATTCATTCGCTCTGGATGATGGAAAGCGATGTGATCATCCCATGCCCTTCGCTGAATCTCTTATCGATATTCACCTCTTTGGAGATGCTCCACAAGCCAGAGTTGAAGTAATAAATTGCAGCCTTCAAAGTGTTTCGCTCCTTGTTGGCACTTCTCCATGGTTCGGTATATGTCCGCAATGATCATGGGCACAATACTGAATGGTTGCCCACCAATTCCTTCCATTAGGGTCTTAGATACCATAGCCAGCCTGGTATAGATTCTTTCTTTCTTCATCAGAAACACGATCAGCCCCAGGAAACAAAACATGAAGACGAAGTCCCTTCGATGAATGTGCCCCAAGGTTGTGAGAAAAAACTTGTCAGGGTAGGTACGGTAGGATTTGCTGTGACCGTACCTTTCATACAAATTGTCAAAAGGGATGTAAGATTCTTTCAGACATGTCAATTTTGGAGTCTTCTTTAAACCCATCATTTTAAGGAAACCCCTGCCTTTACGGTTTTCAGGCATCAGCAGACCCGGAGTTTCCCAGACTAGACCGACCAATTCTCCTATCTCCTCTAGAAGGGGTGTCATTTAGATGTCCCCAAAGCGAAATACATTCCTTTCACAATCCCAAAATAGTGTGGCAGCTATTATGATCTTGTTATTGGGTTGGATTTCCAGGAGAGACGCTAGGTTTCCCAGATACTTTCTGACGAGAGTCTGATCACTAAAGCGAAGATATTTCCACCAGCTTAGCAGTCTTGGGTGGATATTGGTGACCATGCCGAATCTAAGGACTTCGTGCCTCATATTTCTGCAAGACAAATAAGGTTAGGCCCTTACCCCCCCACCAAACTGGACTATTTAATATCAACAATTGGCATAAAGCATTTAGTTCTCCAAATAAATGCACTAAACGTGGTGATGTCCGTTTGGGTTTAGGGAAATCCAGTAGACTTTGGACAAGGCTATCTTAAAGGATCATTATATGGACAACATAACTGACCCAACTAGGTTTGACCATGATGCATGCACAATTTGAACAGAGTAAGTTTTCTATGAGGGTTTTAGACTAGTACCGTTGAGCGGACAACTCAAGGGGGAACGCACAGAACCGTCGACTGGACCGCTTATCGACTAGCTTTACCGCAAATATGCCTTTCCAAATTTAGGGGGTAATGATATAGGAAGAGCGCAACCACTCATTATGAGCGTTGCTATGGTATTTGTTTGGCACGAGTGAACTGTGATGTTGAGCATGATTATGCAACAATTAGAGCATGTTGGCACCTATTTGCATGTTAAGAAAGTAGTAAATACAACAATTTTATAATTTAAAGCAGCGATAAAGGAAAGAAACGAATAAGATAAGTCAATTTTGCTTTTGAAAAGAAATTAAACGTTTAAAGGAATTTAAACAAGTAATTGCACATAAGGGAGAGTAAAAATTCACAAGAACAATCTAAAATGGTAAAAGCCTAAATATCCCCAGCAGAGTCGCCATGCTGTCACGCCCCATTTTTCCCTCTTTGCATCGAAAAATCGGGTTTATGAATTTCGGGCATATGACAACTCATTCCTTTTGGGAACTGAGTTTTGCATTTGAAGAGTCGCCACCAAATAATTTAGGGTGCATTAGGGCACATATAAGGTTTATTTCTAAGTTTTTTTGATAACCAGAGAGAGGGTAAGGGCTTGAAATTATCCTAAGAGGAAGGTGTTAGGCACCCCTCAGGATCCACTAGTGCGGTTCCGGGCCAGATTGTTTTTGTGAATTTTGTACAATTAGCAAATAGACAGGTATAGGCTCAAATAGTAGGGGATTTAAGCTTAAACACATAAGAGTTCGTAAACAATTAGAAGGCAAATTTTGAAGAGAAGTTACAATCAGATAGTTGCTAAAAAAAGAAAAGGAAAGGGGGAGGGGTCCCAGGTTTATTTGTAATATGAATCACATCAATGCGATACCCGGTCTGACACTCCTCAAAAGAGGGGATACACATGGTATTCGCGCACCGGTCATCATATCCATATCTACCTTTCCCATCCCGTTAAGGTATTAAACGACGGATTGGTGTCAACCACTATTGCATGCTATTACCCTGTCCCATTTCTATTAGTCCTAGAGGAACTTAGGACTACTATTCCTAAAAGGGAGGGATATTAGGATTACTTTTAGGTTTCAAAAGGTATAAAGCTACGGCGAGATACACAAACTTATAGGACTGCACATTGGGGGGAAACATGTAAACAACTAAAAAGGCTCATGTATACCTCCTCAAGCAAGCACATAAATAGCATGACTTAAACATAGTCAGGGTCTGAATTTAAAGTACTAAGACAAAGGGAGTTTTATTTGTTTAGGTAGACCACTTTATTACATAACTCAGATAAGAAGTCCGAATCAAGCCTGCCTGCTGGTTGTAGCAATTACTGATTAACAAAGGCAGGTTTAGTTTTTATTGTCGTTATCACCTAAGGCTTGCCTAAGTGTTTGGGTAAGATCCTATAAACATGATATCTATTACTGATTCAAAATATGGCAAAGCAATAATAGTTTTAAACGAGTGATTTGGATCCTATAGACATGCTTTCTATACCATATTAATAAGAAGAGAGAGACTTCTTTTAAAAACTAATTCAGAACAGTATGAGTAGAACTGGTTTTCAGACTAGAATGGTTTCATATTTTATAGACGTTGATATTTATTATTGCTAATTTTAATTCCTATAGACAAGATATCTAGTATTGCTAATTTTAATTTCTATAGACATGATATCTAGTTGAACGTGAAATGAAGCAGGACGGATTTACTTGAGATTCCTATAGGCATGATTTTTACGAAAAGGTGCTGATTTTAACCTGTTGGACATAATGTCGGATTATAACCATTTAAATCCCAAGAGCATGGTGTCTAAGTGTGTTAATAAACATGTATAATTTAAGTCAAATCTTGTAGGCATATTATCTAAACACTGAGTTAGACCTGCAGAATTTAAATAATTCCTATAGACAGGTTCTCTAAATGTAGAGCTAAACATGCCAAATATAGGTCCTATAGGCATATTCTCTACTCTTTTAATAGTTAAACAAGCACAATTACCCATCCCTTTTCACAAACCAGCCCCAATATTTATTACAACTTATTACAGACCAAATAATGAATAACATCAGAAAAGTGTAAAAGAAAAAGTTACAACCAGAGGAAGACCGATTCTTGACTTCCTCTTTGAGTTATGGAATAAACCACCTCAAATGCCACTTGTTCAAAGCCTTTCTCAGACTTCAGTGTGTCAAAGTTCCCTAAGGGTCTCAAGGGGCCCCAGGCAAGGCTATACCAAAGTTTGCATAACCAAATAGAGATGAGTGTAGTATGGAAGGGCCAGCCCTCATGTGTCCAAGTTTAGAGGGAGCTCATAGGTCCCAAGGCAAGGCTCACACAAGAGGGGAAAAACCTAAGTCTAAGAGTATAGTGTAAGTGAAGAAGCAGAGATTTGTTTAAAACTGGATTGAAAGGGGTAAGGGTAATTTGAAAAAATTAGTAGTAAAGCTAACACTACACAGAATAAGCTTTTTTATACAAATGGGTCAGGGGTTTGGGAATACATTGCAGGGAGCATATGACCCTAAGAGGGGTCAGGTTTGGATGTGCACAACAATAGATGGTGCTGGCATGCCATAAACCAGCCAGAGAACACAACACATAGGGGGGATATGAAGCATATGACCCCAGAGAGGGTCAGGCTTGGGTCATGCACATCAATGTCTAATGCTGACATGCCCTCAAACCAATCAAAGAATACAAACACATAGGGGATATGGGGGTTTGGGATTCATAAGTCATAATAAGTGACTGACAGAGTTCATACATAAGGAAAAACATCAATTCAGAAGGGTAAGGGGGAGATTACACATGTTTGGTAATGTAACTTGATTAAACACAATCATGAAACAGGCAAAAGTGAAGGAAATAGTAAAGAAACATATTGTTGTTGATGCTGAAAAATTAACTAGGACATACCAGTAATAAGTGAATATAGAAAAGGAAACGTAAGCAAATTTCTACAGTCTAGCCTTGGCTTTCAGCCGGCTAGACAAAATAGTAACACAAGTAGTAACAGAGAAAAGAGAGTTTTGAGTGAAGTATGTGTTCTGAACTTGAATGGTTCGTGTGTTTAAAAGAAAAGAAGGTGGGTATTTATAGTTTTTAAAACAAGTGAGAAATAAGGTAATAAGTAAAGTCCTAACAGAAATATAGAAACAATCACTGGTCAGAATCAATTACACAAGTGATTCCCTTTAATTAAGGAATCACTGTTTAACGGTAGTGACAGATTCAAAATAATAAAAGAAAATCAGTTTGTAAGCGGACTGATTGTTGCCATAAAAGGAGTAGTAAAACGATTAATTAAGCAATCAAGTCGAAGTACAGAAATATGCTTATTTTGGAAAAAGATTCAGTAAGGCAAAATATCATAGTAAAGGAAATGAATCAATTAACTTTAAATAGGCGAGTGAAATTAGAGTTCATAAAGGAAAAGCTTCAAAAATCAGTCACAAAATGAAGATCAATCAAGGAAGGAACTTCAACATATAAATAGAGTAAACAAACATCCGACATGCGAGGCCAAACCCATTGGTAAAAGAAATAGCATACAATAGCAGTAGGAATAAGCATAAGGTTTAGTAGTAAAGCAAATATTCGAAGCATAGTAAACAAGTAGGTCAAGTCACATTGAATCAACAGAGTATTAGAAACATGCAAAGGTCTCACAATAGCAGGCGAGGAAACCCTTTGAAAAAGCTAGGGTTTCAACAAAAGTCGAGTTTAAAGGATAGTAAAGCTCAGAATCAAATAAGTCTCATAAAGAAGAGAGAACTAGAAACAAAGAACTTTAATCGAATCAAGTGCATACTTAAACAAACAGTTTCAAACCAAGAAGAACTAGGGTTTTCAGTAATAATCGAGTTTAAATCACGATAATCAAATAAGCCAATCAAGAACTCAAATGAACAAGTACTCATCTAACAAATAGCTTCAGAACTCGAACAAGACCCAAAAGAAATTAGGGTACATGCTAATACAGATAGAAGAACAACATGAACAAAACATAGCAAAATCAGAAACACGTTAAAATCGGAGAAGAGATTTTTTTAAATAACTTAAAGGAAAACCCTAATCGAAAAAATGAAGAGTTGTTTTGAAAGGAAGGTTGAAGGACCTTCCAGAAAAATGTTTAAAAGTTTATGGTAAGCACAGATTTAAGGTAGATCTGAAAGAAATTAAAAGATCTTAGAGACTAGGGTTTTAGAAAACCTAAAATAAATGAGAAAGATCTCGAAAGTTAACGATCTAATCGGAAAAAGGTCAAGGACCCGCCTTTAAAGGCCATGAATGGCTGGGAAAGGTCGTGGATGGCCAGAGAAAGGCCATGAACACTAGTCGAGCAAGGACTGGACCAAACTCCTTTGAAGTTTGGACATGAAATCATAGATCCAAACATATAGAAGCCATGGAAAGCTGGTACATGTCTCAAATAACTACGGAAGGCCATGGATTAGGTAGGTATTATGGTGGATTAGGGTGTAGTTTGACGGCGGTAGCTAGGGTTTGTAGGTGTTTTATAGAGAGTTGAGAGAGAAGAGGGATTCAAGGGCAGCGGTAGGTGTGAGCACGTGATTTTTGCCTTATATGAGAATTATTCCCAAAATTTCAAAATAAATAGTTTTGCATTGTG
>MU668984.1:9821-32600 GCA_026770625.1 Nicotiana glauca
CCTTCTGATCAATTTTAAGAAATGTCAATAAAAGTAGGTAAGATGAATCATGGTATGGACAACACTCTGGTACCAGAAAATCTTATTGGTCAAATCCCTCACGGGCACCGTAAGGCGATGTAAGTTGAGAGATATAAAAATGAGAGAGTCTTATTGGTGAAAACCCTCACGGGCACCGTAAGGCAAAAGTGAGTTTCCAAAGCGAGAAAATGAAAGAAGTTTGTGGTTGAAAGGCGGCAAAACGAGCACGGTTTGGGTTTCGTTGAAGATCGGGCTGTGAAATATGATGAGGCAAAAGTGGCAATTGATAGACTAGGTCAGTTAATCCAAAATGCATGGCATGATCAAAAGAATCAGCCTTCCCACTCAGATAAGTTTTATCCTCTTTTTCTTTTCAGAATCCTTCTATCCTCAAAATTTTGAGGTCATTGCATTTCATTTCTTCTTGAAATTTGTCTATAAGTCATTCGTAGTGAAAGCTAATTACCAGCTTCCCAGTTATATGGCACAATGAGATCGGGACTTATTAAAAGACAGTTAAAGCAAGAAGGGTCTATGGTAATCAGATATTTGAAGAAAGAAGCAAAAGTTCACAAGAAAGAGAAAGAAACACCAAGACAGTAACATGAGGAAAATATTTGGGTCATCAGGATCAGAAATTTGAAAGATAGCCAGGAAATCACGGCAAGGCAAAACAAGTTCAAAGAAGCAAGTCGGAGCAAGTTCAGAAGTGGGAGCATGGCCAACAAGAATGCCAGCAGCTAACCACATTTTTTTACTAACAAATTGTTCTTTGATTAAAACAGGGACAAAAGATTCAAATTCTTACTAATCACTTTAAAGTGAATGTGACCAATGTGGATAACAAGGGAGCACAGAAAGTTTTCGGCAATCAGGCACCCACCTGGAGAATAAGGGAAGACTGTTCAAGTTTTAAAGGAAAGCAACAATATTCAAAGGAATCCATTTCAACCTCAGTAAACAGGCGCCCACCTGAAGAACAAGGGAATACATTTCAAGCACAGCAAGCAGGCACCCACCTGAAAAATAAGGGAAGTATAATACAACTCTTATCTCAAGTTAGCATTCAATAATGTCATGCACCCAGTTATCAAACTGGGGCAGAAAATTTTCTTTGTTTTGTTTGTTTATTGTAAGCAGGCGCCCACCTGAAGAACAAGGGAATATATTTTCAATTGTTGTAAGCAGGTGCCCACCTGAAGAATAAGGGAATATCTTTTCAAATGTTGTAAGCAGGCACCCACCTGAAGAACAAGGGAATATTTTTTCAAATGCAGTAAGCAGGCACCCACCTGGAAAACAAGGGAAGTACCATTTGAAATTTAGCTTTGAGTTTTAATATCTGATAACATGATATGCACAGTCACCATACTGGGGCAGAAAAATTTTCTTTGTTTGTCAATGGTATAAGCAGGCGCCCACCTGAAGAATAAGGAAATACATTTCAATTTCGGCAAGCAGGCACCCACCTGAAGAACAAGGGAATATATTTCAATTTCGGCAAGCAGGCACCCACCTAAAGAACAAGGGAATACATTTCAATTTTGGCAATCAGGCACCCACCTGAAGAACAAGGGAATACATTTCAATTTCGGCAAGCAGGCACCCACCTGAAGAACAAGGGAATACTTTTTCAAGCAATCGTAAGCAGGAGTCCACCTGAAGAATGGACACAGTCAAAGTTATATCGAAAGAATGCAAGATGCAAGATATGTAACAACAGCAACAGCAATGAGATCACAGCTCCTGGTAGTCCCAGCTACCAGACACTCCTGAACAACACTGACCTGATTCCCGTTTAGCCTAGGATATGTAGGCAATCTCTGAAGCAGGATGCGGTCAAAAATTTTCAAAAAAATGCTTCACACGGAATATGTGAATGGGCAAAAATCCCTCATTATCGCTCACTTATCTTTGCACGAAAACTCTTCGTGTTCCCGAGCAAAGAGGGGCACACATAACCTTAGGAACTCAAATATATAATTTTCTATTAATTTCATACTCAAAATCGTAATCAAAATCCAAGATTTCTAATTTCCTAGGTTTTTAACCAAAACCCCAAATTTACACTAATCTTCATGCTTAAATCCATACATAATTGATATATTTAACTCAAATGTGATGGGGAAAACTTACTTTTACGTTAACGACGAAAATCCTCTCCTTGAAGCTTTCCAAAATCACCCCAAGCCATGAGAAATATGAGAGAAATGGTCAATCCCCGACTTTAAATTAACCTTTTGCCTCCAGGGATTTTCGCTTCTGCGGAAATAATCCCGCTTCCGCGGTCCCGCTTTTGCTGAAAATATTCTGCTTCTGCGGTCCCTGGGCTCCAGCCCATTTTCGCTTCTGCGATAAGTCAAAACGCTTCTGTGGTTCTGTATCAGCGAATCAAGGGCTGCTTTCGCGGTCTTGGCTGCCCTCACACTCGACCGCTTCTGCGGCTTCCTCCTTGCTTCTGCGGTCCCATTTCCGTAGAAGCGGAAATACCAGATACCAGTTGCTTCAGTTCTTCTTAAATTCTAAGTTTCGATCCGTTAACCACCCGAAATCCACCTGAGGCCCCCGGGACCCCAACCAATCATACCAACCAATCCCAAAACATATTACTGACCTGCTCGAGGCCTCAAATCACATCAAACAATGCTAAAATCATCGATCGACCTCCAAGTCAAGTTTTACAAACTTTGAACTTTCCAACTTCTACTTCCGATGTTTAAACCTATCAAATCATGTCCGATTGACCTCAAATTTTGCACACAAGTCCTATTTGACATTATGAAACTACTCCAATTTTCGGAATTGGATTCCGACCCTATATCAAAAATTCCACTTTCGGTCAAACTTCTCAAAACCTTCAATTTTTATCTTTAGCCAAATGGCTTCAAAATAACCTACGGACCTCCGAATTCACTTCTGATCGCACTCCCAACTCCAGAATCACCATACGGAGCTACTCCTAGTCTCGGAATCCCAAACGAACGTCGATAACGCTGAAATTCACTCCATGCCAAACTTAAGAAATTTCTTCCAAAATGCTAACTTCCATAATAGGCGCCAAAACGCTCCCGATTTATCCAAAACCCGAACCGGGCATACGCCCAAGTCCGATATCATCATATAAACTTGATGGAACCTTCAGATCCTAATTCCGAGGCCGTTTACTCAAAAATCCAATCCTAGTTCATTCTTTCAACTTTAAGCTTCTCAAATGAGAATTTTCGTTTAAATTTAACTCTGATCTTCCTGAATTTAAATTCCGACCATGAGAACAAGTCATAATACCCGAAATAAAGCTGTTTATGGCCTCCGACTAATGAACGGAACGCTAGTACTCAAAACGATCAGTCGGGTTATTACACGCAGGCTCCAATCGCCAATCATTAAAATCCCCAATTCGATCCAAACTCTCTTTAAGGCGCGTAGTCATCCTACTACCAAGCCCATATACAACCCTCGCCACTCTCCAACTTTGGCGGAACTCATCTTCTTAATCGGTCACTCGACCTTGCTTCTCATACTTGGCCTTCTAGAAACTTTAAACACCGCCTGGCACTTCCCACATGTCCTTCCTCATACTTTGCTGCTCAATTGTTGCCACAAATAAAATCTATCTTCGTGGCACTTGAATCCACCATTGCTGCTAACTTTAAACCTTTCCAAAGGTTATCTTTATCGAGCCGTCAATATTAGAAATTCTGATTCGATCTTAAACCACCGCATCATGCGATATCTGACAGTTGTACCTCAAATATTATTTCACAGCATCCTGCCATAAAGGCGAATTGTAGCAGATTACAACACCAATAACTTAGTACGTTCAATCAGGACCACGACACCCTCTCATAAAAGAAAGCTCAATCACGCTTGCAAATACCAAGCCTCATTACTTCCACCAGGCCACACCTGACCATTCTTAGTCCGACTTCCTTTTTCCCTGTCGGGAATAAAATACTGAATCCCTTTGATTACACATTGAGTAAACCTCCCTTCAATTCATCCACTGCCCCGACACGTGGGCAACCACCCTACCATCACAACAATACTGCGGAATAATCGCTCATAAGCATTATGGCAACCTGTGCCTAGCCTCAAGGCTCGTAGAAGTTCTGTTACTGAGCTGAAACAATAGAATATCCCTCCAAAGTAAAACTATAATAGTCCAATCAACTATATCGGAAAAATCATCCCGCGCCACATTTGTAGTGCCATTACAATCCTTCAATTTTCAATTTATAACAAACGTTCGCAGAAGATTGAGTAGGAAGAAATCAAAGGTATAAGCCTTAAAGGAATCGAACCGCACGAAAAGGAAATCAAGAAGGGAAGTACTCCTAACAGTCCTGCAGCCTCCCGAGGATAAGTACAGACGTCTCCGTACCGATCCGCAAGACTCTACTAGACTTGCTCATGACTCGTGAGACCGACGGAAACCTAGTGCTCTGATACCATGTTGTCACGACCCAAAATCAACTAAGGGTCGTGGTGGCGCCGGACACCGCCGTCAGGCCAGCCAACTCAAATACTTAATTAAATCTCATTTTTTAACATTTTTGAAATCCAAGATTTTTCCTTGCTTATTAAGAAATTTTAAAGGATATAGTTTCAAATCAAATTTAAATGTTGAACAGTTAATACAATACTTCAAACCATCCCAGAACCCGATGTCACAAGTTCATAAGCAACTACTGATAAGGAAAATAGAATACAACACCTGTCCGAAATACAGTCGACAGGGAATAAGATACAAAATGCTTAAAGGAACTACACTAGCTGTGGGTTGCCTCGAACAATGCAGCTCACCTAGTCCCAGCGTCATCCATGCTGCTACGCCCAAAAGGCTGCTACACGTATACATCCCTGTGCAACAAAAATGCATAGAAGTATAGTATGAGTACGTAATCAACGTGTACTCAGTGAGTATCCCGCCTAATCCCGAAGGGGTAGAGACGAGATGGTCAACTCCGTCACTCACAAGAGGTCAATTAGCAATATTCTTTAAGTGCGAGGATAATCATGGATTTGTATAGAAGTTCTAATTGTGGAGCCAGAAAAATAGGTAAACACCTTCAACAATAAATCAAGGGCTTCTAAAGTCTGTTCTTTATTATCTTATCAGTTTATATCAAGCCACGTAGGGCCAATTCCACATTTACAATTTTCAAGTAACAGATAAACATGCGCAAATCATGCCGAGGTCGACGACCCGCTCCAACAGAAATGTAAATTGTGCACTGCCGAGGGTCAAGCGGCACGAACCATAGATGCATCTATTCTAATAGAGGCGTTCGGCCTGTTCCATAAATAAACGCATATCCTGCTCGCGAATCATCCATGCGACGTAGGCACACATAAAATACATGCTCAATTAGTCAAATAAGAACTTAACGGGAAATATTTATTCAAATAAAACCAATTCTCCTTTAATAATTTAAGAAATTAAGTTTAATCCTTTTAGAAATTTACTTAATAATTCGATGTGAGTTAAGCAATTCAAGCTACCAATATGTTCACAATTAATCCACGTGCAACACGCTTTTGTGTCCTAACTACCCGGACAATAGCATAATAGTAGCTACGCACGGACTCTCGTCACCTCGTGCGTACGTAGCCCCCCACAAATAGGAGCACATAATCAATTACTTCATCTATGGGGTAAATTCCCCCTCACAAGATTAGAAAGGAGAATCACCTTGCTCCGAAGACTCAAACCCGGCATTCTACATTCTTCCGAGGACTCCAATTGATGCACCACGCTCCAAGACTAGCCAATGGTTACGCAAATTCATTAATATATGCTCAAATATTCATTACAACTAATTTATAGCAATTCCTAATCCCGATTGGAAAGCTGACCAAAATGCCCTCGGGCCCACGTGCCCGAAATCCAAAACTTTTCGAAGATAAAGTTTACCCATAACCTTAGGAACTCAAATATATAATTTTCTCTTAATTTCATACGCAAAATCGTAATCAAAATCCAAGATTTCTAATTTCGTAGGTTTTCAACCAAAACCCCAAAATTTACACAAATCTTCATGCTTAAATCCATACATAATTGATATATTTAACTCAAAAGCGATGGGGATAACTTACTTTGACATTGACGACGAAAATCCCCTCCTTGAAGCTTTCCAAAACGCCCCAAGCCATGAGAAATATGAGAGAAATGGTCAATCCCCGACTTTAAATTAACCTTCTGCCTCCAGGGATTTTTGCTTCTGCGGAAATAATCTCGCTTCCGCGGTCTCGCTTTTGCAGAAAATATTCCGCTTCTGCGGTCCCTGGGCTCCAGCCCATTTTTGCTTCTGCGGTTCTGCATCAGCGGATCAAGGGACGCTTCCGCGGTCTTGGCTGCCCTCACACTCGACCGCTTCTGCGGCTTCCTACTCGCTTCTGCGGTCCCATTTCCGTAGAAGCGGAAATACCAGATACCAGTTGCTTCAGTTCTTTTTAAATTCTAAGTTTCGATCCGTTAACCACCCGAAATCCACCTGAGGTCCCCGAGACCCCAACCAATCATACCAACCAATCCCAAAACACATTACGGACCTGCTTGTGGCCTCAAATCGCATCAAACAACGCTAAAATCATCGATCGACCTCCAATTCAAGTTTTATGAACTTTGAACTTTCCAACTTCTACCTCCGATGTTTAAACCTATCAAATCGTGTCCGATTGACCTCAAATTTTGCACACAAGTCCTATTTGACATTACAAAACTACTCCAACTTCCAGAATTGGATTCCGACCCCGATATCAAAAGGTCCACTTTCGGTCAAACTTCTCAAAACCTTCAATTTTTATCTTTAGCCAAATGGCTTCAAAATAACCTACAGACCTCCGAATTCACTTCTGATCGCGCTCCCAACTCCAAAATCACCATACGAAGCTACTCCCAGTCTCGGAATCCCAAACGGACGTCGGTAACTCTGAAATGCACTCCAAGCCAAACTTAAAAAATTTCTTCCAAAATACTAACTTCCATAATAGGCGCCAAAACGCTTCTGGGTTATCCAAAACCCGAACCGAGCATACGCCCAAGTCCGATATCATCATATAAACCTGCTGGAACCTTCAGATCCCGATTCCGAGGTCGTTTACTCAAAAATCAAATCCTAGTTCATTCTTTCAACTTTAAGCTTCTCAAATGAGAATTTTTGTTTGAATTTAACTCTGATCTTCCTGAATTTAAATTCCGACCATGCGAACAAGTCATAATACCCGAAATGAAGCTGTTCATGGCCTCCGACTACTGAATAGAGCGCTAGTACTCAAAATGAACAGTCGGATCGTTACACGCAGGCTCCAATCGCCAATCATTGAAATCCCCATTTCGATCCAAACTCTCTTTAAGGTGCATAGTCATCCTACTACCAAGCCTATATGCAACCCTCGCCACTCTCCCACTTTGGCGGAACTCATCTCCTTAATCGGTCAATCGACCTTGCTTCTCATACTTGGCCTTCTAGAAATTTTAAACACCGCCTGGCACTTCCCACATGTCCTTACTCATACTTTGCTGCTCAATTGTTGCCTCAAATAAAATCTATCTTCGTGGCACTTGAATCCACCATTGCTGCTAACTTTAAACCTTTCCAAAGGTTATCTTTATCGAGCCGTCAATATTAGAAATTCTTATTCAATCTTATTCATGTGATATCTGACAGTTGTACCTCCAATATTATTTCACAACATCCTGACATAAAGGCGAATTCTCATTACTTCCACTAGGCCACACCTGACCATTCTTATTCCGACTGCCTTTTTCCCTGTCGGGAATAAAATATCGAATCCCTTTGATTACACATTGAGTAAACCTCCCTTTAATTCATCCACTGCCCCGACACGTGGGCAACCACCCTACCATCACAACAACACTGCGGAATAATCGCTCATAAGCATTATGGCAACCTGTGCCTAGCCTCAAGGCTCTTAGAAGTTCTGTTACTGAGCTGAAACAATAGAATATCCCTCCAAAGTGCGAATATAATAGTCCAATCAACTATACCGGAAAAATTATCCCGCACCACATTTGTAGTTCCATTACAATCCTTCAATTTTCAATTTATAACAAGCGCTCGCATAAGATTGAGTAGGAAGAAATCAAAGGTATAAGCCTCAAAGGAATCGAACCGCACGAAAAGGAAATCAAGAAGGGAAGTACTCCTAACAGCCCTGTAGCCTCCTGAGGATAAGTACAGACATCTCCGTATCGATCCGTGAGGCTCTACTATACTTACTCATGACTCGTGAGACCGACAGGAACCTAGTGCTCTGATACCATGTTGTCACGACCCAAAATCCACTAAGGGTCGTGTTGGCACCGGACACCTCTGTCAGGCCAGCCAACTAAATTATCAATTAATTCCTCTTTTAATACTTTTGAAAATTTAAGGTTTTTTCTTCCATTTTTATAAATAAAAGTTCACTACTTGAATTCAAATTTAAATAATAATAATTAGTACAAATCTGTTGAAACCCATCCCAGAAACCCAATGTCACAAGTACCTTAGCAACTATCGATAAGGAAAGCAAAATACAACATCTGTCCGAAATACAGTGGACAGGGAATAAATAATAAAATGCTGAAAGGAACTACACTAGCTACAGGTCGTCTCGGACAATGCAGTTCACCTAGTCCCAGAGTCGTCCGTGCTGCTACGCCCATTAGGCTGCTAGAGGTATATATACATGTGCAACAAAAATACACAGAAGTGTAGTATGAGTACGTAATCAACGTGTACTCAGTGAGTATCCCGCCTAATCCCGAAGGGGTAGAGACGAGATGGCCAACTCCGACACTCACTAGAGGTCAATTAGCAATATTCTATAAGTGCGAGGATAATCATGGATTTGTATAGAAGTTCTGATTGTGAAGCCAGAAAAACAGGTAAACACCTTCAACAATAAATCAAGGGCTTCTAAAGTCTGTTCTTTATTATCTTATCAGTTTATATCAAGCCACGTAGGGCCAATTTCACATTTACAATTTCAAGTAACAGATAAACATGCGCAAATTACATCGAGGTGACGGCCCGCTCCAACAGGAATATAAATTGTGCACTGCCGAGGGTCGAGCGGCACGAACCATAGATGCATCTATTATCACCGAGGCGTTCGGCCCGTTCCATAAATAAACACATATTCTGCTTGCGAATCATCTATGCGATGCAGGCACACATAAAATACATGCTCAAGTAGGAAATTAAGAGCTTATCGGGGATAATCAACCAAATAGACAAATTTCTCTTTTTAACATTTCAGGAAAAATTTAATATTAAATCTACTTTTAAATTTCTTTACCAATTCAAGGTGATTTAAACAATTCAAACTATCAATGGGTTCACAGTAATCCAAGTATAACATGCTTTTAGGTCCTAACTTCCCGAAAAATAGCATAATAGTAGCTACGCACGGACTCTCGTCACCTCGTGCGTACGTAGCCCCCACAAATAGGAGCACATAACCAATTTAACTCACCTATGGGGTAAATTTCCCCTCACAAGATTAGAAAGGAGACTCACCTCGCTTCGAAGACTCATAACCGGCATTCTACATTCTTCCGAAGGCTTGAACCAATGCACAATGCACCAAAACTAACCAATTAACGGCAAACTAATAAGAATATGCTCAAATACTTGTTAAAAATTCAGATTATACAAATTCCCATCTCCACTTAGTAAAATAACCAAAATGACCTCGGGCCCACGTGCCCGGAATCGAAGATTTCTCGAAGATAAAGGTTACCCATGACCTTAGGAACTCAAATATATGATTTTCTCTTAATTTCATACCAAAAATCGTGATCAAAATCCAAGATTATAATTTTCTAGGTTTTCCACATAACCTTCAATTTTTACACTAATTCTCATGCTTAAATCCATACATAATTGATGTATTTAACTCAAAAGTGATATGGGTAACTTACCTCAACATTGACGATGAAATCCTCTCTTGAAGCTCCCCAAAAATCGTCCAAACCATGAAGAAATGGGAGAAATGAACTCAATGCCACGATTTAAAACAAGGTTCTGCTTGCAGTCATTTTTGTTTCTGCGGAAGCCATGCCGCATCAGCGATTCGCTTATGCGGTCCAAAGGCTACTTCTGCGGCTCCTTCCCATGCCGCCATTTCTCGCTTCTGCGATGCCCCTTCCGCAGATGCGGTTCCGCTTCTGTGGAATTTTGACCACATCTGCGGTCCTCAAGCTTTGGACCAAAACCACTTCTGCGGTGCCGCTTCTGCGGTGCCGCTTCTGCGGTCAACCAACCACAGAAGCAAAAATACCAGCAACCAGATGCCTTCAGCTCTCTTCCAAATTCCAATTTCGATCCGTTAACCACCCGGAATCCACCCGAGGCCCCCGGGACCCCAACCAATCATACCAACTTTTTCCAAAACACATTACAGACTTGCTCGAGGCCACAAATCATAACAAACAATGCTGAAACCATGAATTACACCCCGATTCAAGTTTTTTGAACTTTGAACTTTCCAACTTCTATTTTCGATGTTTAAACCTATCAAATCACGTCCGATTGACCTCAAATTTTGCACGTAAATCATATTTGATATTACGAACCTACTCCAACTTTCGAAATTAGATTTTGACCCCGATATCAAAAAGTCAACCTCTGGTCAAACTCCTCAAAAACCTTCAAATTTCTATCTTTAGCCAAATGGCTTCAAAATGACCTACAGGCCTCGGAATTCACTTCCGATTGCGCTCCCAACTCCAGAATCACCATACGGAGCTATTCCCAGTCTCGGAATCTCAAACGGACATCGATAATACTGAAATGCACTCCGAGCCAAACTTAAAAAATTTCTTCCAAAATGCTAACTTCCACAATAGGCGCCAAAACGCTCCCAAGTTATCCAAAACCTGAACCGGGCATACGCCCAAGTTCGATATCATCATACGAACCTTCTGGAACCTTCAGATCCCAATTCCGAGGATATTTACTCAAAAATTCAATCTTAGTTCATTCTTTCAACTTTAAGCTTCTCAAATGAGAATTTTTGTTTAAATTTAACTCCGGTCTTCCTGAATTTAAATTCTGACCATGCGAACAAGTCACAATACCTGAAATGAAGCTGCTCATGGACTCAGACTGCTGAACGGCGCGCTAGGGCTCAAAACGACCAGTCGGGTCGTTACAAAACGGTCCTGGGCTTAGGCGGGCGGGTCTGGGGCGATCCCGGGCCTAACGGGCCAAATGAGTAGAACCGGCCCACTGCGGTCCTAAGCCCACATGGTCCCGGGCTAAATGGGTCGGGCCCGCGGACCTAAACGGTCCTAACGGGCTTTTTCGTTCCGAGCTTTTTTTTTTATTCTTTTTATCGAAAATAATTTCTTGTAAACTATATATGTATATACTAATATAAATTGCTTATATATAGCTATATAAATATATATGGTATATATAGTATGTATAGTACGTATATAATTATATATTGCCTTATAATATATAACTTATAAAACTTATATATACTATATATATATTATATATACTATATGTACATATAAACTAATACATATGTAGTTTACATGTATTAGATACGTATATAGTGCCTTATATATAGTTTATAAGTATTAGATATATATATATAAGCTATAGATATAGTTCAAATTAAAGTTTACATTTAATACTTGGGGAGAAAATGGCTATTTTTGAAAGTGCCAAATGGCTAAAAATGCAGGCCACCGGCTACATTTTAAAATTCTGACCTTGGCCCTTTTTTAAAAAAAAGGCGTTGGGCCCGTTTGGCCCGGTTGAATCGGCCCAGGCCCACCTGTCGGTCCCGGGCTCACGGGCTTTTTGGTAAGGACTGACCCACTATGGGCTTTTGCACTATTAGAGATCGGGCCCGTTTGGCCCGCGGTCCCGAGCTGGGCCCAGACCACAGTACAGCCTTATCTCCCCATGATCATCCTACATGATTTGAAAATACTTAATGCCATGTTTTATGGTATTCGTTTGTATACCTCTATGTAATATTATAAATAGAGGGTGAGAAGTAATATTGTCCATACTTGAATATATAAAAGAAATAAGAATCTTTAACCTCTTACTCCGTATATTCTTGTCTATTTTCTTGTTTTATATTATTACTTTTAGTTAAGTTTTTTTAACATTTAGCAAATTTATTAAGCATATTTGTACTAGTATTATTGATTGAGAGAACAAACTTTTAAGCATCTTTAAAGAGTGAACTGAATTTTTTTTCTTTTTTAATCTTGGTGTTCGTAAAATATTTCGGCAAAAATATTACTCCTCTCTTTCTCAAATTTCATAAAGTCAAATCCTAAAATCTGTTTATTTGTAATTTTAGTTGTCTTTTAGTTATTCTATCTTATTACTACACTTAGTTATGAGTATAGGGCCTATTTTCAAGACCAAACAATTAATATCTGGTCATTGAAAAATAGCCACAGTTTCAAAAGTAATCGAAATTTAACCATTGTTTATGTAAAAATAAATCTGAGCAAAAATACTGTTCAAAACCCGAAAAATACGCCCGCATGTTATACGGGAGTTCCAGCATAAGTATGCTTGAACTCCCGCATATTATACGGGAGTTCCAGGATAACCATGCTGGAACTCCCGTATAATATGCGGGAGTTCAAGTATAATTATGCTGGAACTCCCGCATAATATACTGGAGTTCCAGCAAGTATAAATATCCAGTATAATATACTGGAGTTTGGAGCACCGGTGCTCCAATCTCCCGTATATTATACAGGAGTCAGCAAAGTGTACCGGTCCAGCATAATATGCTGGAGTTCATACACAGATGCACCCGAACCCCCGTATATTATACGGGACCGGTCTCTGTTGCAGCAAATAGTGGCTATTTTTCATTGACTTCGTAAACGGTGGCTATTTTTTATTGACCAGTCCAAAAACTGATTATACCATGATATTTTGACAATTATTTAAACTAATATTTATGTAGAATTGAGATAATATAAGGGCATAAGTATTTAATTTTAAAATATAAAAAAAGGGTCGCAACGTCCGCGAACAATAGTCTTTGACATAAAAAATTGTTTAAACTACCGTGATTTCAGAGAGAAGAAGACGCGAAAAGCTTAATGAAAACTTTCAACAACTAAGGTCTTTGCTCCCTCCTGGAACTAAGGTATGATTGATTTTGTCAAGTTTACTATGAATAGTTAATAGTGTAACTGCTAAACCCCAACTACTAAGTATTGTCCACTGGGGGGCATTTGCAAAAATGGCCTTTTTTGAGGTTACTATTTAAATTTTATCCGTGTTTGCTAAATTTATCTGCAAAAATTAAAGCTCATCCAACTATTTTTAAAGGCATAATAAGTTAATAACTGGCCTAACGGGGAAAATTTTTGAATAGTGCCCTCAAAACGGGCCATACGGTGCAAATAGATCTCTCCGAACATGTCCGCTCTGGCCATGTTAGACGCGCCTTTTGGTTAAATTCGTAAGAGCTCAATGGTTGGGTTAGAACGGACAATATACATTGGCAATTGGGTTTGAGCCTATTTGGATCATTGTTCCCCATCATTTTATAATATATTGTATTGTATCGTATCGTATTGTACCGTATCGTTTTATGAATACAATATTTGGATAGATTGTATTGTTTGTTATTGTTAAATATATTTTGTTGTTTAGTTTGACTGTATCGTACTGTACTGTAACTGATAAGTTTACTAAAACACCCTCAATTGTTTGAATATTAAATTTATCAAAAATTATGCATAAAAATAATTTTAAAAAACAAAACAGAAAGAAGGCAAAACATAAGAAAGCAAAACAAATGAGCGAGACAAAATAAGGCAAAACAAAGGAGCACAATTAATTAGATTTGAGTTACAAGCAAATTAGGAGAAAAAATAAAAATAGAAGGCAGCAAAATACATTTAACATTGGTCTGGAAAAAAAAATAAAGTAGGTTATAAGTTGGAGATTTGGAGTTAAAATAGAAAAACAGATAAAGGGTAAAATAGAATTGTGAAGCAATATGTTAGGGCATAATTGGAAAGAAAAATAGGAAACAATCCCACCACACTAAATTGGTTGTTTTAGAAAATGGGACTTTTCATTGTTCCGAAACAATGAATTTAACAATACAATATAACCAATTTTGATAAAACAATCAAAACAAATATTGTTTTGAGATAACAATACAATACGATACAACAAGGAACAACCATCCAAACAAGCTGCAAGGGAACAAAACCATGACATAATTATGTCCGGGTCAGGAGACAAGACTCTGAGACCCTAAATGTTGGGTATACCTTGGCTATATTGGGCTTGAACTGTTACAAATAGTGTTAATGATTTTCTTGCAAGTTATAGTAAAGGAAAAATGCGGGAGAAGTGCATGGTGGGCCATTAATAACAAATATATTTACTTTTAAGCCACCGTTTAAAATATCTTTAGTCTTTAGTCATTATTTTAATAAATTTTAACTGTTCGGACAAAAATACCCTTCTGCTCATGTCCTTAACTTCAGGACTTCGGGACTACATGTCCTTAACTTTTGAACTTGAAACTCTAAGTTCAGGACTTCAGGACTACATGTCCTTAACTTTTGAACTTGGAACTCTAAGTTTAGGACTTCAAGGCTACATGTCCTTAACTTTTGAACTTGGAACTCAAACTTCAAGACCAAGCGTCCTTAATTTTTGAACTTGTAAGTCAAAGTTAAGGACCTATTGTCCTTAACTTTTGAACTTGTAACTGTAAGTTAAGTACTGCTTGTCCTTAACTTTTGAACGTGTAACTGTAAGTTAAGGACTGTCTGTCCTTAACTTTTGAACTTGGAAATCAAAGTTAAGGACCTATTGTCCTTAACTCTTGAACTTGTAACTATAAGTTAAGTACTGGTTGACCTTAGCTTTTGAACGTGTAACTATAAGTTAAGGACTGTGTATCCTTAACTTTTGAACTTGGAAATCAAAGTTAAGGACCTATTGTCCTTAACTTTTGAACTTGTAACTGTAAGTTCAGGACTTATTGTCCTTAACTTTTGAGCTTGTTAGTCTAAGTTCAGGACCAAGTGTCCTTAACTTTTGAACTTATAATTCTAAGTTCAGGACCAAGTGTCCTTAACTTTTGGACTTGGAACTCGAAGTTCAGGATCAAGTGTCCTTAACTTTTGAACTTGTAAACTGTAAGTTCAGGATCCATAACGTAGCAGAAAATCAAACGTTATTTGTATCTTTTCAAAAAAAAAAAATATAAAAAAAATTAATAATAATAATAATAATAATAATTGCAATTTACATATAACATTTATGTCAGATTTGGCTTGGATGCAACATTGATAAGATAAATCTACATAACCTTTTCATTACTAGTCTGATAAAAATACAAGTGATGACGATTTAACTGCTTGTCTGTACGAGCAAAAATAATTGCAATTATTTATGTATTTCTTAGTAGTCTGCACACGAGAAGATCTAATCTCTCCAATGATAATTATCACTATCCTTGAACATCACGACTAGGCGAGATGGGAAAGGATGTGAAGTTCTTCGAGGTCCTTGCCAAGGCTACTGACGTTGAGAGAAGCAAGGGTTTGGGAAGTAAAACAATGGAGGAAAGGGTACAATTGTCTTTTCATATTAATTTTAATAGGAAAGTGGCTATTTTTGCTCAACACTAAAATTGCTGGATAAAAAATAAATACCACCTTAAATAGTGGTTATCCCACGCCATTTTTACGAAAAATGCAGCATATTGGATTTGGTTGGAATTCCTGAAAATTGTTAGCAATGTAAGCATAGAGTCAGTTGAAGCAAATACTAGGATGTTTCGATCATTACCAGTTACTCTAGTGACCTTGAGATTAAGAATCCAGGTATTTTTATTTTTTTTAAGCTATAATTGCTTTAACTAGTTTTACAGAATTAAAATCATTTTATTTGCTCAGGGGATGATGCATATGGATCGGACATTTTTGAGGATCTAATAATAATAGTAGCTTTTTATCTGTGTATATTTATATTTGAAGGGGAACCTTGGAGCAATGGTAAAGTTATCTCTGTGTGATCTATAGGTTACAGGTTCGAGCAGTGAAAGCAACTGCCACTAATGTTTGAATTAGGGTTAGTGTACTACCCTATATATTTTTAAATAAGGGTGAATTGGTCATAATAATAATAATAATTGTAATAATAATAACTATAAGAAAGTAACTTTAAAAAAAAAACAATGAAACAACAAAAAAAATGAGAGAACTTCATTTATAGCCATCGGGCAAAACAAATTTTAACCGGTAGCCCACAAATTGACCCACATAAGTTATAGCCTAAAAATAATGACAAGTGATAGTCGTCGCCTCCCATCCCTATCTTTCTTCCTTACTGTCTTTCTTCTTCTCTATAATGCCAGCAACCCAACGACCCGGATTTTCCACCATCGGGGGTCGTGATGGCGCCTACTGTTTTAGCTAGGCAAGTCAAACATCTAAGCAACTTCGGATAACAACACAACAATAATAAAATAACGAGCCTTTAAATAAATGCGGAAGTCTTTTAAAACATGGATAACTGAAAAATCAAAATGCGGAAGTTTAACATTTCACTACCCAAGACTGGAGTCGCTATCTCACGGACCTCTAAAGAGTGCTACAAACAAGTCCAAATAGAAAATACATAATGTCTGTCTCTGTACAATGAAAACAAACAGAAAATATAGAAAGGGACTTCGGCCTGCGAACGCCAGCTAGGCTATTTCGTAAGTCCCTGGACTGAGATCAGCTCCCGCTCAGTGCTACTACTGTGATCCAAAAGCCGCTACGGTACCGCAATCTGTGCAAAAAGCACAGAAGTGTAGCATCAGCACAACCGACCCCGTGTGCTGGTAAGTGCCTGGCCTAACCCCAGCGAAGTAGTGACGAGGCTAGACAGGACTACCAAATCACCCTGTGCAGTTCACTATATATATATATATATATGCAACAAAGGAAAGAATACATAAATTAAACAATTAAGAGGGAGGAAAACAGACTATGGGGGAGTACAGTCCGGATATAAAGTTAACAATTTAAGTAAGAAACAGGGCAATAACAATAATTAATGAGAGCAGAAAAATCAACAGTTGCACGACATCAATCTTCGTGCTTTTACTCTCATTCTCACCATAAGCAATCAAATAAAGTGCACGAAATTTTGTTCTTTTTCTCACATAACTCTCATATCATGGCACATAATGACCCTTCATGCAAATATAATCAAGACATGGCACGGAATGTTCCTTCGTGCATAAATAATCAAAACATAGCACGGAATGTTCCTTCGTGCATAAATAATCAAAACATGGCACGAAATATTCTTTCGTGCATAAATAATCAAACATAGCACGGAATATTCCTTCGTGCATAAATAATCAAACATGGCACGGAATGTTCCTTCGTGCATAACTAATCAAACATGGCACGAAATGTTCCTTCGTGCATAAATAATCAAACATGGCACGGAATGTTCCTTCGTGCATAAATAATCAAACATGGCACGGAATGTCCCTTCGTGCATAAATAACCAAAACATGGCACGGAATGTCCCTTCGTGCATAAATAATCAAAACATGGCACAGAGTGTCTCTTCGTGCATAAATAATCAAAACAATCGTGCACGGCATCACCCATCGTGCTTTATCACTCAACCTCACCCAAACAACAACCACAAACAATGGGAGCGAGGGGGATAGACAAAAGTAATAGATATTCCGGAAAGGGAAGACATAAGTAAACAGTCAAATTCCGGCAAGGGAACAAT
Organism: Nicotiana glauca; assembly: GCA_026770625.1. NCBI lineage: Eukaryota > Viridiplantae > Streptophyta > Magnoliopsida > Solanales > Solanaceae > Nicotiana > Nicotiana glauca. The sequence goes on from MU668984.1 coordinate 27,620, forward strand.
AACAATAACTTTCACATCCCAGCGAGGGAGATAATCAAAGTATGTAAACAGCCCAGCAAGGGAATAATCACATCTCTATCTCTTTCTTTCATTTCATACTCAATAGTTACTTATCATTCGAGCCAACGCTCCAAAGAGTTTACAAGTTATAAATTCCTTTCTCATACTCTTCACATTATATAGAGTTCACCAATTTAACAAGGATGAGTCACCACAAAACCAGAATAAGCACAATAAGGACTCGATCATGCTAGACACCGGTGTATAGATACTCGTCACCATGCCTATACATCGTACTCAACATTTAGCGATTAGCAATTAATATTCTAATCCTATTACCTCAAGCCAAAGTTAGATCAAACACTTACCTCAGTCCAAAGAATAGCAATCAACTCTCCAATACCGCCTTTCCTCTACAATCCGACTCCGAAACAATGGTATCTAGGCATAATCAATTCAATAATATCAATTAGGGTTCAAAAATATAATCCCATAGCCTAGAAATAAGTTTTCTAGCATTCTTCCAAAAATACTAAAATTCGACACCGGGCCCACATGGTCCAAACACGAGGCTCAGACCAAAATCCAATCACCCATAACCTCACGAGTTCAAATATACAATTTATTTTAAGATTCGACCCCAAATTGAGGTTGAATCACCCAAAATTCCCAAAACCCTAACTCTACCCAAAACCCCTAATTTCTACTTTGAATTCATGATTTAGGGCTAGAAAATTAGTGATTAGATGAAAAAAATTAAGAGAGAATGAAGTTAAGAACACTTACCTAAGAATCTATGGAGAAAAAGGCTCTTCAAAATCGTTTATGGGGTGTTAGGGAGAAGAGCTCGTGAGAAAAATTGGATAAATCCCGAATGTACTGTTTCTAAAAACTTCAAAAAAATTACTGGGCAAAATTACCCTACGCGTTCGCGACAGTAGGGTCGCGTTCGCGAAGGGCACAAGTTGACAACCATCGCGTTTGCGAGTGGAGAAGTGTGAACGCGAAGAGGAAAAATACTGTGGTCCAAAAGATAGCCTACGCGAACGCGTGGGGACTTATGCGAACGCGCTGAAGAGGGCCGTTGACTTACGCGAACGCGGGAGAAGTTATGCGAACGCGATAGAGGGAAATCTAAGGCACCGCGAACGCGGAACAGAGGGCGTGAACGCGAAGAAGGGGAACACCAAAGCACTGCGAACGCGAGCCTGTGGCTGCATTCGCGAAGAACAAATTGTCTGTGTAAAAATGCAGCAAAAAACTGATCCTTTCCTAAGTGTAAAAACACCCCGAACCACCTCCAATTCACTCCCGAGCCCTCGAGGCTCCTAACCAAACACACACTAACTCAATAACACCCTACGAACTTACTCGAGCGATCAAACTGCCAAAATAACATCAAAATCATTGAATCGAGCCTCAAAACTCATGATTTCTCTTCTAAACTTCATAAACTTTCAAACTTGGAACTTATAGTCCGAAACACTTCAAACGACGCCCGATTTCGACCAAACTTCACAGAAAGTGCTTAACATATATTTAAAACTTATACCGGGCGTCGAAACCAAAATACGATCCCGATTCCATAGTCTTTTAATCAATATTCATTTCCATTTTCCTTAATAATTTCAAAAAATAATTTAACAGAAAAATTCTTTTACTCGGGTTCTAGACCTCGGATTTCGACTCCGGGCACATGCCCGAGTCCCATATTTTTCTATGGACCCTCCGGCACCGTCAAATCATAGGTCCGGGTCCGTTTACCAAAAATATTTACCAAAGTCAACTTTAATCATATTAATATCAAAATTTTTTAAATTTTTTACAGAATTCACATATTTCAACATAAAAGCTTTCCGGCTACGCGCCCGAACTGCGCACGCAAATTGAAGCAACTATAAGTGAGGTTTTCAAGGCCTCGGAAGCACGGAACGAATGAGTAAACAGGTGATGACCCTTTGGGTCGTCACACCATGGTTGTGGTTTCATGGACGCTTTTTTCTTTCTCTCTCTCTCTCTCTCTCTTTTAAAAGCCTATTTGGTTTCTCTCGTCTCCCTTTTCTTGTAGTACCATTTTTTCTGCTTCTTGGTCTGCTGTTTGCAAGATTTTGGAGGGTTTTTTCTGAGATATTTGGTTTCATGGAAGGAATGAGTTTTCCACAGAAAATAATATTTTCAAGAAGCTGAGTATTCTTGATCATTAATTCTTCACTAAAGAACTCAAAATAATCAGATGACATTGTATTTGAGCTTTGTGATTCACTGTTAAGCTCCTCATCGACTTCTGCAGAATCAAAACTACTGTAAATGGGAAAATCACATAAAGAAAGTGTATCTTTATCTCCTTCACCTTTCATTCCCTGCATTAAACTTGGCTCAACGTTATCTTCTGTTGATTCTTCAATATAATCTTGAATCGGCTGCATATTGGGTTTTGTTGATTCAAGATCTATAGAGAGATATGGAGGGAAGGGTCGTACTAGTTGATAATTTGTTGAAATTGAAAGATAATAAATGTTGATAACTTATTGTATTTTGAAGAATACTATGCTGGATCTGATGATCTATGCTTTTTTTTTTTCAATTTCAATTTTGTGCGGATTTTTCTAAATCTCCATTAATTTGTGTTCTGTGACATAATTAATTGATTGATTCACAATTTTTACTGTTTTTATAATATTGTGGTTACCATTTTCGGGGACTGGAGGCCATGGATGCTGGTGTCCTCGTCGTTGAAGAAGCAACTCCGTCAACCACGACTCTCACGGCCTTGTCTTCTTTCTCTGACTATCTCTTATAGTTTGTGTGAAATATATACAAATAGATTGTAACTATACAAAAATTATACAAAATAGACTATCATTATATAATTTGTATACAATAGATATAAAAAAAATAGACTGTCATTATACAGAAAAGATACAAAATAAATTATCACTATACAAAATATATGCAAAATAGATTGTCGGTATACAAAAAATATACAAAATTAACTGTTACTATACAAAAAATATATAAAATATGTTGTCAATATACAAAATAGACTGTTACTATACAAAAATTATACAAAATAGATTGTCATTATGAAAAAAATATTTAAAAAAAAGAATATTATTATACAAAAATTATACAAAATAGATATTTCGTATATGACATGCATTACATATTTTATTCAATTATTAGCTAATATTATTAGATCCAGAAATACAAAATACAATTTAAAAAGGCAAAAAAGGGTTGCTCTATCGCGCCAGGTAGGGATTGAACCTGCGACCTTCAGCTTAGGAAATACGTGCCCTATCCACTGAGCTATAGGCACTTGTGTTGTCATGTTCATTCCTTTCAGCTACTATATGCAATATGTTTAGGTCGAAGGGCCATTTTTTGTAACTGGTACAAAATATGGGCTATTAAAATTTTGAGGGGCTATAGAGGGTAGTTTTCTCAACAAAAAAAAAGGGAAACGAAAGAAATAAAAAAAAGAAAAGGGAAACTTATACAAATGTCCCAAATAAATCTCTACTTACCAACCTCTAGTCATTAGTCATAGACTTACCAAAACTAGCCAACAAAAATTGAAAAACCAAATAATAGGGTTCTTTCTCTCAAAGAATCACATGCAAAAATCACCTTCCATATTTTTAAGCGTGATTAGCAATATTAGATACAAGACGGAAAGAAAATTTTATGGACGGGGTAGTAAATAAGGTGATAAATACAAAAATTTATACAATATTCCAAAAATCTAAACAAAAAAAAATTCAATGGGTATAGTTGAAATTCATTAAAAATATATAGATAAGTTAATATATAAAATTTGAGAAAGATTGGAGGTGATTTGGACTGTTTTTGTATCAAAATTCATAATTAAATCAAGTTCAAAAAAGTCTTATGCGACACATGTATCAAACATGTATCACGCATGTACCTCACACATAGGTATACATGGATATACATGTGATACATAATTGATACAAATATGATACATATGTGATACACAAATGATACACAGTGTGACACATATCATTTTTTTTTCCATGTTCAACTTTTACTTCGAATTTTCAATTCAAACCACCTCAAAACTTCACCAAATCATCCCAAAACTGAGCTTCAAGCTCCTTAAATTGTGTCCAATCTATTCTAATAACACCCATTCAAAATAAAATAGAAATTTGATATTTTTTTGCTACAAATAACTAATTGACTAATTTGGCTAATATTAGTAATATTTATCAATCGGCCAATTTTTATAATGAGTTACTTATAAATGGACGTAGCTGGTAATTTTCCAAAAAAAAAAGGGATAAAGAATTTAAAACAAAAGGGGCCAAAGCCCATAACAAACAGCATCTGCCAAAATTTTAAAAGGGTTAGGGGAAGAGGACGAAGCAGAAGCTTCAGAAACGGCGAAAAAAAATGAAACCAGAGAAGAAGAAAAAGAGAAGTGAAGAAGAAAGCTTTGGGCAAAGGCTTGAGAAGAATTGAGAGTTGAAATTGAAAGTATTAAAGTTCTCCTTCGACTCAAGAGGTTAACCTTCTTTTTCTCGTCTGTTGAATTATTTCACTGAATCTATGCAATTTCATGTAGTACAAAAGAATTCAATATCACCTTTCTCTTGTATATACAATTACTATGGAGATAATAAGGCTATAAAGGTTTGGTTTAAGTACTGATAGGTCTAGTTTTAGAGGAATAAATTATATTAAATAGTTTGAAATTGATAGAATTATAGACTAGCTCTATGATTAAATATAAATTCACAAACTAATACTCTGAACCCCGATGATTGGGTATTCTAAATTAGTGATGGATTTAGCATAAATAAGGCAATTAATATGAGATCGATATTATGTAATTATAGATTGATTGGAGTGTTTAACCAAAAAATGATAATTTGGTCAAACCCAGAATTTAAGATAGAAAATCGGGCTACTGATAATCAAGAGACCAAAAAAGAAAAGATAACAGACTTTCGTTTAA
>MU668994.1:5418-48112 GCA_026770625.1 Nicotiana glauca
AAGGAAGATGAGGGCGGCTAGGGTTTGATTATGAGGATGAAAAGTGTATAATGAATATACATGCCTCTTTTTTTTATATTTAATGTGCATATATATGCACCAACCATTGGATTAGATCAAACGAATGGCCAGGATTCACTTAACATCACACGACGTCGTGTGATTAAATGAAGCCTTGAATTTCATCCGTTGGATGAACCAAATGAACGGCCCTGATTGTTTTAGATGAACGACGTCGTTTTATTTGTTAGACAACCGTTATTCCTGGGCCGTTTGATCAAATTTTCAACGGTCCGGATTTGATTTCCCTTAGACGGTGTCGTTTGGCAAACTGGCTTGATTTCATTCGGGCCTGGTCCGTTTATTTAATTACTTGGGCTACTGAATTTGTATTTGGCCCAATTGTATTTTGTATTTTATTTTTTTATTTTCTTATATTTTCGTATTTGTATTATATTTTTTTCTGTATTTTCTTTGTATTTTTCTTTTAATTTTTCCTGATTTTCTAAAATTAAAGAGTAATTAATTCTATATTTGGTATTTTCTAATTAATACAAAAAATGGTATTTTGTTTTGTTTTTCCTTTCAAAAATTAGAAAAAGTCCTAGTATTTCTACTTATTTCATGAGTTATTATTAATCAAACAATTATCAACAAATTGCCACACAAATTCAAAAATCATTTTCGCCTATATTTTGGAACAATTTGCTTGGGGCAAAAATCACGTGCTCACAGAGGGCTTAGATTTTTCTATCTGCATGTAGCATTTTCGAAGCATGTTTGTAGATCGAGATTGTATTTTATCATATATGTGTATAAAGAAAACCTCATGGCTTTGCTTTTTCAATATCCCTTTCTGTCTCGAATTTGGCCTATTGAGCTAGTCTCTTCAGTCGATAAGAATCCTTAGATTCACGATATGGCTCTCAGGCTCATCGGGCTGGCCCTTAGGTTTTATGTACTCGGCCGGTGGGAGCCTTTATTATAATCTGGCGTTTGAGCTCTTATATTTTAATTTTTAGACTCATTTTGATCAACTATTTTGGGTTTAGTCTCTGAGTCGGGTTTCGACTCGATATCATTTGACCCTCATGTTTTTGTATTTGCACGGGCTGGCGACAATGGCTTTTACGCCTTGAGACAAAGTGACCTTTTAGTGTAAGCTGGCGTTTGAGCTCTTATGCTTTTTGCCCTGGGGCATTTTCAATTAACTATTTTGGATGCAGTCTTCAAGTCGGGTTTCGACTCGAGCTCATTCGACCCTCAAGTTTTTGGATTTGTGTGGGCTGGCGACAATGACTCTTATACCTTGGGTCACCTTTTAATGTAAGCTGGCATTTGAGCTCTTATGCTATTTGCTCTGGGGAATTTTTAGTTAATTATTTTTGGTGCAGTCTCTGAATCGGGTTTCAACACGAGCTCATTCGACCCTCAAGTTTTGTATTTGTGCGGGCTGGCGACAATGGCTCTTACGACTTAGGTCAAACAACCTTTTACGCGTTGCCCTGAGGCTCATTATACCGGCGATAATGAATCTTACGCCTTGGATCAAAGTGACCTTTCATTGGCTTTATTTTTCCCTGGTTAAGGACTTTTTGAGATAAGTTTTGCTTGAATCTTTGACGGTTCGGGCAGACCTCGATTATGAGTAGTTTTGTGGCGATGATCGAGCACCTCAGGAGGTTTGGCTCGAAGCTTAAGTATCTCAAAGCCTGTGATTTGGAGTTGACACGGTCGAAGCTCTTTTGCCTATGATGAGCGTAGCCTGTTTAACCAGTTCTTTTCGAAGTAGATTCGAAGTATATAAAGGCCCGTGATTTTGTAGCGACGGTCAAACGTCCCTATGTCGTGTTAGTTTGGCTGGCACATCCTTCTAACCATAGTTATTTGTGCTTGGCTGGAGCCATTGTTGATCCCGAGTTAAGTAGTTTAGGCATCTATATCGATGGTATGCCTTTTAGGGGCCTTACATGTTCGATATATAGCCTTAAATTTGAGATCGGGTTTATGTCATCAGTAAGGTCTTACAAAATTTTCATCCCTTTGAGGTCTTACAGTTTTTAAATACTTGGTACAAGTATGGTTATTGCATTGCTTGAGGTCATACAGATACTGTTGCTGCCCTAAATAGGTCTTACCAGACCGAGTCTGCCCGCTTAGGGTCTTATGGCCTTCGATTTTTTAATAAATGGTGATTGGTGGTAGTCCACGCGTCATCGAGGGTATTCTGGCTCGGGAGCCATTACTTGTTGACTTGGTATTGCCTCATTGAGGTTTTACGATTTTGGCGATTTTGACCTTGAGGTTATGCAATTTTTAAGATTTTGACGCCAGTGCCCGATTGTTCGGGACACTTTCGGCCTTGGAGACGTTTTTGTAATTTTCATGTTGCCTCATTGAGGGCTTATGAGTTTGGAGTCCCGACCCGGAGGTCGTTCAGATGTTGAATTGTCGACGCTAGTCCCCAAGTGTCCAAGATATTTTTTACGGAGGAACCGTTTTAGCAAAAATGCTGAGTTTCTTTTGGATCATGGGATTCTTTGAAAAAAGGTATTCATTGATTACTTGGTATAAGTATACATGCTTCTGCCTTCGGGGGCCCGACTATACGGATACATTTCCTTCGACCGTTTGGCCCGATATATCATATTCCTATTGGGACCCCATTTGGCATTTCTTGGTTTTCTCGAATGGATGGTTTTTCGAGGTGATGCCCCCCAGTGTTCTAGATCGATTGCAAAAGAAACCTTAAATACTTGTCGAGTCTTCCTTAGGTAGCATGTGGATGTTGCCTCGTTAAAAACCTTGCTGGTAAAATCCTTTCCGAGATAAAACCTGAGGGGGCTCCCAACTGGTAATCTTCGATCCTGATTTTTAACTGGTATCGGTTGTGGACATCCGACCAGGTCACGGTGGGATATTCGACCAGATTCTCTTTTAGCTGCTTCGAAGCCACTTCGCTTATTTAGACCTTGAGTGAAACACTGCACTGCCCAGTCGTCAAAGACCGGTGGTAGTCACATTTGAAAGCGAGATACAAATTTTTGCTGCATCTCGTTCTCCCTTTGCTTGATTTTTAAGACGTTGGATTTACTCGTGGAAACCTTGATGGCCCTGGCATGCGCCTTTATGAAGGAACCTGCCAGCATGGCGAATGAGTCTATAGAGTTGAGGCTAAGTTATGATACCATATCATTGCCCCTCTAAAAAGTGTTTCTGCGAACTTTTTCAGCAGGACGGACTCGATCTCGTCGCCATTTAGGTCGTTTCCCTTTACTGCACAGGTATAAGCGATAACGTGCTAATTTCGGTCCGAGGTACCATTATATTTTTGGAGATCTGGCATTCTGAACTTCTTTGGAGTAGATTTTGGGGCCGCTTCGTGTGCGAACGAGTTCTGTATGAACTTCTTTCAGTCCACACCTTTCAAGATTGAGGGCGCTCCTGGAATTTGGTCGACCCTAGAGTTGTAAGTCTCGACCTTCTTATCGTTGGTTTCTATCATTTTCTCGCCCGATTCGATCCTTCTGGTGAGGTTCTTGATCATATTTACGATGATAGGATTGGCTATTGACCCATTATTGCTCGATCTCTCCGGTACTTGCTCAGTCGGGAGAGCTGTCCCCGGTGCTACTGTGCTAGGAGTTTTCTAGTGACTTTGCTGCTGAGCAATAGTTAGCTGTTGTGCCTTCAACATTTCAAAAATAACATGAAGTATAACCTCTCGTTCTTCCCTGGTTGGGGTTTTCTGAGCTTCTTATGGATCTCCTTGGTGCATGCTCCTGTTGGTATGTGAACTTATATTGACCCGTTGGGCGTCACATGAAACTTTATCCGTAGGGATTGGTTCTAGTGCGTTCTCGAGCTTTCATGGTGGTACACCAACACCTGGAGCATCCACACCGTTCTCTCCGTGGTTCTCGAGATTGTCGTTTTCAACTCTATTTACTGATCTAGACATTTTGACCTGAAACTGAAGATCTTGGACAAGAAAAGGTGTGAAAGATAACTTGTGTTGTGTCATGAAACCAGCAAGAAAATAATCACTATTATATTTAGCCCCACGGTGGATGACAAACTGTTTACCGTAAAAATGGTAATGACAATTAAATTTGATTATGAGACTCTAAAAATACGTGATCTATTTTTATGCTAGTTGTTAAGCAGTTGATTCAATGTATGTGAGGCTTAGAGACTAAATAAGAGTTAAGGATAGAGTGATAATCAAACCGATAGGCTATCAATCAGGGCCTCGAGCTTGTCGATTTGGGGCCTTGAGGTCGATTCCAGAGGTTGGCGGTGAGCTATAGAGGGTGATCGGAGTATGACTAACAGCTATAATGAAATTAACGAAGGCTCTTTATGGCCAATGATAAGCAATAAATGAAGAACAATAAAGAAGATAATAAGTGGAAGTAATAATATCAAGAGAATTTGTTAGAGAGTAGAGAGAATGTTCTTGTACATTTCGTGTAGAGCAATTGAAGCAACATGGGTTTACAAAATGATAAGGATACCCTTTATAAAGGAGGGAAATCCCAACATAGTACAAAAAGCATTAATGACAAACGAGCGGAGATGGGACAACAAGATATGACACCCTGATTCAGGGTTAGGATAGTCTACTAGGCTCTGTCAGTACTAGCTGTGTTCCTTGGGAACTCCCCATTTCTACTATAGCCGTGGTCAACATTGTTCCAGGGTCGGGCGTCGACGAACCTCGAGGGAGGAAACTCGACCATGGTCTTGTAGCCTCGAGACTTCGAGATGATCTTTCGAGATTCCTTGATGATGAGGAATTGGACCTTTCGATTTCAGTGTATACAGCAAGCCTATAGGGAGATTAAAAATCTTGCAAATTGTAAAACTACGCCTTGTATTTGTGACTGCTCATATTCAACAGGTTAAAAAATTAGTAGGGAAATGGATTAAGTTCTTTTACACTTTAGTTTCAACTCAGTACTACATATTCTATGCTCACCTATATATCTTATTCTAGGTCTTCTTTTACATACCTGAAACTGTGTTTAAGACATGCACTTGCTTGCTCCGTTTGTGGAGGTAAAACTTGAGACTTTAATTATTTTCCTTTAGTCCAGTCCTAATTATTTTGATTGTCGCCTTTTCTCCTTTAAGTACCTTAGGATGGTCTAGAACTATCTAAACTAGAGGTCTAAATACATCAAGGACACAAGGAAGGGACTCGTAGTGCACGCATATGATATCTTTCAAGGTTGATAGAACACTTTAGGCTATAACCAAGGGGAGGAAATTGGGTAGTAAGGATATGATGACTGTGCGCTAATATCACGTGTAGCCCCTCATTAAGGAGTGATTATCGGGCATTGTGGGGGTATGATCCTCTACGCTGACCAACCTAGGACCCCTCTTCCCAATTCCTACGTGTTTTAAATGAACTTCATTTTCTTTACGTATATGTATGCAAATTGTTCAAGCCTCTCCCTTGCTTCCATTACCTAGAGTATACATGTGTTTAGAATGTGAAAACATGCTTTTATTTGAGAATATGTAACGAAATTGTTTACATGTAAAATGACTAATTCACATAGTTTAAGTTCGGCCGGGACCCACTGTTGTGGACCGCGAAGGGTGCCTAACACCTTCCCCTCAAGGTTATTTTGAGCCCTTACCCTGATCTCTTGTAATGCAAACTAGTTCGTGAGGTAATCATTCTAGGTTCCCTAACGCACCATAACTCGTTAGGTGGCGACTCTTTAAAAACTCAAATTCCCAAGAGGAAACGAGTTGTTCCCCCATGAATGTCGAAATCCAGACTTTCCCGTCAAAAAGTGAAAAAAAGTTGCGCGACAACGTGGCGACTATACTGGGGATATTTTTAGGCTCTCGCCATAACGAACTTCTTTTTTGAATTAGTCCAAGCATGCCTTATTGCATATACCATTTCACCTTTATTTGGATTTAACTGCTTATTTATGATTTCTTTTATTTTCTAAAAAACTAACTTGTCTCTTTGGTTTCTTTTTCCGTAACTACTTTTCAATTATTTAAGTACTGCATTTATTATTCTTACGTGCAAATACCTGACAACATGTTATTTATTGTTGCATAAATCATGCTCCATATCATATTCCACTCGTGCATATTACATCCTATAGCAATGCTTGATGAGTGGTTGCGCTATTCCAATTTATTACCCTTAAATTCGGAAAGGCTTATTTGCGGTAAAACTAGTCGATCAACGGTGTAGTCGACGGTTCCGTGCCTTCCCCCCTCAAGTTGTCCGCTTGAGGGTACCAGTCTAGACCCCCATAGTAACCTTACTTTGATCCTAATTGTGCATGCATCATGGTCAAATATAGTTGGATTAATATGTTGTCCACATAATAGTCCTTTAAGACGAGCCTTATCCAAAAGTCCACGGGGTTTCCATATGTAAGACCCCGAAAAATTTCGCTAAGTAAATTAGGATTTCGTGGTGCCATGTATGCTAATTATAATATTTTATGTGCTATTAACATAATGAGCATCGATTGGATTTGGTAAATAAGTGTATAAGACATATAATAAGTAATGTGGGGTCTAATGGGAGGCCTAAGTCTAAGTCAAATAGGAAAATTTCATAATAGGCTATAATTCAAAATTAGTTCGCAGGAGTCCCTACTTTGAACGAGCATATAAAACTATGTATAAACGTTTATGTGATGGACAACCTATCATATGAAAGGTCTTCTAGTATAGTTTTCAACGCTTCAAACCGTTCATCATTTGGACATTCATAAACAATGTTATGATTAATTTACCAAAGGCTGGAAAAATGCGATCTTGTGTCGAATCTGCGATCGCAAGTATGTCGCATTTTTGACTCTGCGATCGCAAATTGGGCCAGCGTTGCCCAATTTTGGTCACCTATGTTGCGATGCATTTTGCTGCCCACATTCTTATTTTGCGGTCCATTCTACGATCGCAGACCCGATTTCGGAGGTTTATTTTCCCTATTTTTATAATCCGACCCCATTTTCATAAATAGGTTGAGGGGCTTCATTTGCGGTCATTTCCTACTGATTTTAGAGAGAGATGAGAGCATATATAGAGAGAGAAAGGATGGGCCTAGATTCATTATCATCTAAATCTTGCTCAAGTCTTCAAGAATCAAGGAAGATAACTATAGATTGTCCTCCATCCGGGTAAGTCCTACTTCCAAACTGTCATGCAAGAGGTTGAAGGTTCAAATATATTGTGGGGGTTAGAAATAGGCCATGCATATGGGACTAAGTTGTAGTATGTGATATTAAAGAACTAATATGGGTAGTTCATGTTAAAATTGGTTGAGGGAGGAAGGAATTGCCATTTCTAAACCTTGTAGTCTACTTCACATGTTAGGTGTTTTATGAAATTCCTAAGAGAGTTACACCATGGATAATCTTCCTAATTATTAATCGATTTCCGCTATCTCCTTATAGATTGTTGTTGCTAGAGGTGTTGGTATATTGTAGAAACTTAAGGGAAAGCTCTTCGAGGTATGTATGGCTAAAACCCCCTCTTCTTAGAAATTTAGCTCCCATGGTATCCATGTAAAATTGTAAGTCCGAAATTTGATTGACGTAGTATTTGTTATTTCAAAAGAATTGGTATTGCAAGAATATATGTCAAAAGTGTGTCCCAATATGTTCAATATGTTATTCTTGATAAATTGGTGATATGTGAATAATATGGACTATATGCTAAATTGCCTAGATTTCAAGTCAAATTTAAATCGTGATTATTATGCAAAATCATGTGAATCTCTCTCTATGCTTACAACTTGAATTGCTCTTGTATGTGCCCACTATCTTAAATTGTAAGTTTGATATTGAAAGTGAAAGTGATGTGGAATGTGAGTTGTGAAATGTGACCTAGCACCAAGTATGATGTGATAATTGTGGGCCTAAGTGCCTATGAATTGATATATGTGAAATAAAGATTGAAATGATATGATTAATGAGAAAGGAACAATGCCTTGGTAAGACAGCCTAGCCGATCGGGCTGTGATCAGACGCCATGCCGTACACATGGTGGTATTGTGATGATATTGAATTCCAGGAAGTGAGAATGAGATTGTGATTAAGGTACGTGTCTCAAATCAGGAAACCTAACCGATCAGGTCGTGATCGGACTCCGCTCAAGGAAGCGGTGGTATTGTGAATGATGATGCAACAATATGGAATGCCCCAAACTAAAGTTATGGAAATTGTGTAAAAGCTATGCGATCCCTTATTTGTATTTGATGATGTGGTGATAGTTTAAAGCTTTGTTGATCGTTATGATCTCTTTATTCTTATATGGTTGTTCTTTCTAATGAGATGATTTTTAGCTATACATACTAGTGCTATTCGACGGCACTAACGTCCTTTTTATCGGGGGCGCTACATCTTGAAATGGATGTAGGTGTTTCCATAGCAGGCAGTGTTGGTCGCAGCTAGTGATGCATCTTCCTTTTAGCGTACTTGGTTAGCCCCACTTCATTTCGGGGTCCTGTATTGTTCCTTATCAGGTACTTTGTATTTTGAGATATAGCCAGGGCCTTTTTTCCAAAATTTTTATATTACTCTTCAGTTGTATTTAGAGGCTCTGTAGACAGGTTATGGGTAGTGTCAGGTATTGGAATTAAAATAGAAATAATGATGTTTGGAAAAGATGTATAAAACTTGTATATCTTAAATTATGAACGAAGTTGCTAATGGAAATGAAATGGAAATTGTAGAAGACTTGTTTATAGAATTTGATTAATAATGTATATTTCCTCTTTATTCAAAGATTGGGTAGTATGTATAAAACCTATCAGGCTTGCTCAGTCGGGTTTACTCGGTTGAGCGCCGGTTGCGCTCCTCGAATTTTTGGGGCGTGACAAACTTGGTATCAGAGCCTAAGGTTTTAAACTGTCCTAGGATGTCTCTAAGCCATGTATAGTAGAGTCCTTCTTATCGGTGTGAAGTCGACCACATCTACAAGTTGTAGGCTATTCGGACATTTAGTAATTTTACCCTTCTTTGATACTCCAGATCATGCAGTAGAGCTCAAGATATGGAGCTAATTTCCATTCTATGTCTCAATCTCAAGATGAGTAATTTATGATTTTTGAAGCAGTAAGGAGGGAATAACCCCACCATTGAATATGAGGGAGATTTCCCAAGTGTTTGTTAGGAGAATGTATCGAGCCATGGAGCGTTTGGTAGAACTTGTTGCTAAGGGAAGTACCCTTGTTCCTATTAATGTCTTTGCACCACTAAATCACGTAGTATATCAGTATGTTACCTACGTACGTTAGGGATGTGAAGTCGAGGGGTATCGATTAAGCTATTGCCCGATCAACCTAACGTCATTAAGTGAGTCGAATGAAAATTTGTACTCATTGTATATGTACATTCATATTTAAGAGTTCTCATAAACATGGTCTTAACAAGATGTTGAATAACAAAACATTGCGTGTATCGAATCTTTGAATGAGGCGCATTATTCGTGAATCCACTCTATTACAAATCCTCTTTTTTACATTCTTGTGGAATTAAGTTCTATAATCGTGTCCCTGAATGGAGTTATGACTCTGGGGTTAATACTACCCACTTGCTGTTCCTAAATTCTCAACAAGGGACTATACCTGATAAATTTCATAAAGAATATTTTATTTAAATTGACAACATCTGCCCACTTGTGCCTATGCATGCACCATTGTAAAGTTAACCTAGGTGGTTTCAAGTTCCATGTAAAGCATCCTAGTGTTGCGATCCTTCTCGAGTCACTCTTTTAATTACTTGTGTATATGGCTTATATGGTTTGAAAAATCATTCTACTCTCTTGCGAGTATCATCATGAAAGCTTCTCAATGTCTAGTAACATAAGAGCATACCTTAACACCTATCACATGAGTGCATGTCAATCAAAATGGTCACCATGTGCATAAAGTCTCTCTGAAAATTGAGATCTTCACATCCCCGTCGTAGGAAGATCTTGTGTCGCCATCTTAGTATAAATTTCGTGTCCACTTGGACATCCTGCAGTAAGTAGCTCACTTTGTTCCTAGTATTGTGGTTGGCCATGGCGTGGTCGTGTATTGGAGTTGGGAGTTAATATAGCAGAAGCATTTCCAACTCATAACAAATGTTTATTTTCTTTGTACACATCCACAACATGTGATAATTGTGTTCCTTAGTTAGTGAATTCATTGTGCTAGTTTCCCCATACTTGTTTGATAACCATAAGAGATCATATCTTTCTATGTGTGATTGTAACACTTTTTTTCTCGTAAGGACCCTTACTAGGCTCTCCGTCAAGACCAAGCGCACCTTTGGGGGTTATCATATCACAATGCCTGTTTCTCCTGTTTTCTGTCTTTCATTAGCATCTGGGTATTTCTCAAGTAGAGGCTCCGTAGACAGGTTGTGGGTAATGTCAGGTATTGGAATTAAAATAGAAATATTGATGTTTGGAAAAGATGTATAAAACTTGTATATCTTAAATTATGAACGAAGTCGCTAATGGAAATGAAATGGAAATCGTTAAAGACTTGTTTATAGAATTTTATTAATGATGTATATTTTCTCTTTATTCAAAGATTGGGTTGTATGTATGAAACCTATCAGTCTAGTTCAGTCGGGTTTACTCGGTTGAGTGCCGGTCGCGCTCCTCGAATTTTAGGGCGTGACACTACCCATTCTAGTAGGGGAGAAGGGCCTAACCTTTTTATTTTGCAGAAAATGAGGGATGAGGTCCCCAAATTCGGCATGGTTAGAAACATTCCACCATTGTTACTAGATTGGTGGGAGGACCTTTCCTCAAGTGACAAGAAACACGTAAGAAATCACTTGGGCAATTTACCTTATTTACTAGACATTCATCCAAACAATAGGTTGATCGAGGCTGCCACATTGTTCTAGGAGAGTGAAAGGGTTGTGTTCCACTTCGGCGACATAGAAATGACTCCCCTCATAGAAGACATTGGGGGACTTGCGGGACTGACTTGGCATAGCCCTGGGTTATTGGTATCGGAGAGACGTACTGGTAAAGGGTTCTAAAGATGATGGGGCTGAAGAAAAATGCTGACTTGGAATGCCTGGAGAAGTCCTACATACCATTCGGATACCTGTATGAGATATATGACCATAGCAAGTCCTACCGTACCTTCCATGATGAGCTTTCTATCACTTCTCTGGGACACATCCACTGTAGAGTTCATTGTGTGCTTCTTGGGCCTGATAGTATTCCTAATGAAAAGGGAAGGAATCTATACCAGGTTGGCCATGGTCGCCAAAACTTTGATAGAAGGGATCAACGGGAAAACATACACTATAGTCCCCATGATCATAGCCGATATCTACAGGGCTCTAGAGCGCTATCAAAGAGGGATAAAACATTTCGAGGGTTGTAACTTATTGCTTCAGTTGTGGTTATTGAAACATCTACAAAGGGGTCACAATTTCCAAGAATTTCCATGAAGGGATTGGAACGACCATATTGCCTTCTATCACCCCAAGCGGATGACCTACATTCCGAATAGGTTTGCTCAGTCAGAAAATGCCTAAGAGTGGGTAGAGTTCTATGAAAATCTAGCTGAGGAACATGTGCAATGGATGTTGGAATGGTTCCCAACAAATGAATTCATCATCAGATCCAGGGACACTCTATATTTGGTGCTAATTGGGTTGAGAGGGATATATCCTTATGTCCCTATCAAATTTATGAGGGAAGCAGACAGGAAGAAGGTTGTACCCAGGATTGCCAAGATGAGCCATTTCAGAGTAGACTTTTAGAATGATGATGTCCCGTACAAGTGCCAAGCTCAGCATATGTGGCACTGCAATATCATTACGGAAAATAATACCATTGAGCAAGACAGGTATCATGCGGGGTGTGAACCTCTCTACCCAGCATAGTTAGAGGACAATATGAAGGGAATGGTGAGTCCAGGAGGCGGTCGAGGGAATAGGATCGTATACAAAGAAGCTGAAGCTCAAGTCAAATATAACAAGCTGCGCAAGAGGGTGCATGACTCTGAAAATGAGCACCGGGAAATAAATAAGAGAAATATAATGTTGATCGATGAATGGAAATAAATGGCTATCACTTCTAACAGAAAGTTGGAATATCTAGAGCAAGGATTAGTAGAGCTGGAGGGTAATGTCATAAAGAGGATTGAGGACTGCCAAAACACTGAAGGAAGTGAAGCGGGACATTTGACCAGAGCCTACCTACTGCTGGGTCTGCGCGAGCTGGGGAACCAGTATGATGGAGTCAAGAAGATTGAATCTGGGGAATTTCCTTCTGGGACCAAGTAGACTAGATTTATTTGCTTTCCTAAATGTAATAAGGCCAAGTGCCAATAGTGACTTACTTTCCTATCATCTTAGTGTCGTTTTGGGATTCGTCTATTTTCATATTATGAACTAAGGCATTTACTGGCATCTAAAATTTTCTAAATTTATGTATCGCTAGGCCTATCTCGGGCATAACGAGGATCCCAAATTAGTACATGAATTTACATTCTCGCAATATGTGTTTAAATACTGCAAACATTTAAGAATTCTTACTGACTTGTCTACCTTTTTGTTTTCCTTTATTTCTTTATTCCCATCCCCTAAGGTTGGTTTGCTCATACTGGCATCATCATCATATCAACACCAGATATAGAGGCCATCCACCTCCTCCTCCAAGAAATACAAAAGTCAAAGGAAAAACAAAATTGGACGACTTAAGTGGTATCCGAAAGGAGAACGCTGAGAACGCAAAAAATTCAGACAGTTAGAGTACTCCGGCATCAAATGATCTAGTCTTCAGATTGGAACAAAAGATACTGGAGCTACAAGGAGAGCTTGAGCAGGTTCGCAACTTGGCAAACTTGTCACTTACCCTGAATGTTTCTGACATCAACCAACAAAACACAAGAACCCAACACCTCCCCAAAACACACCAAATCAACATCCACAAAACCCTCCCGCACCGCATCAATACACAACCCCATCCCAAAATCTCAAATACCTTACCAGTACCAACTCCACCACTACATTACCACCAACCAATTCAGTACCTACCAACCACCACTTACCACACTACCCAAAACATAACACAACCATCCTTGTTCCTCAAAACTGACCATCACTACACCCAAGTCCCTAGAACCCATCAAAGCGACCCTATATATGTGGAAATCATATCTCACTCTACCCAACCAACTCCCCATACACCAGAATCAGCTGAGAAGGACCTGCTCATCAAGAACATGCACGAAGAACCCAAGATGTTGACAAGTCAGGTCTAGGGCATCGAAGGTAGCAAAAGGATAGAAGGTTTGAACTATGTATGCATACAGCCAGATGTAGAACTACAAGAGGGGCACAAAACCCCCAAGGTCGAGATGTTTGATGGTACAGGTAATCCCAAGGTTCATCTAAGGACCTATTATGACAAGCTTGTCTGGGTCGGAAAGGATGAAAAGATCCGGATGAAGCTCTTTATGATGAGTCTTACCGGAGATGCTTTGTCCTGGTTCATCAGCCAAGATCCCAAGAAATGGTCCAATTAGGTGAGTATGGCGTCTGATTTAATGGATCGGTTCAGGTTCAACACAGAAAATGCACCAGATGTTTTCTACATCTAGAATCTTAAGAATGAACACACAGAGACTTTTCGCGAGTATGCTACTCATTTGAAGTCAGAAGCAGCCAAAGTCAGGCCATCTTTGGATGAGGAACAGATGAACACGTTCTTCGTCTGAGCACATGATCCGCATTATTATGAAAGATTGATGGTTATTGAAAACCATGAATTCTCTGATATCATCAAACTCGGTGAAAGAATCGAGGAAGGCATCAAAAGTGGGATGGTAGTGAATTTTGAGGCATTACAGGCCATAAATAAGGCATTGCAATCAGGCGGCATATCAAAGAACAAAGACGTTGGGGCGGTAATTGTGGCTCAAGGCCCAAAATCTCCACTTACATATAAAACACATCCACTTACATATCAAACACCTCTACCCACATAACAAGCACCACCACCCACATATCAACCATCATCTCCCAGATATCCCCCACTAGCCACTGTCTATCATACATATAACTCACAACCATCTCATTTCTAGTAACCACCGATTCGCTAAAATTATCCAAGACCAAGACCCAATTTTGACCGCAAGCCACCCAAACAATACACCGCTATTGCTGAACCCATCGACCCAGCTATTTGAGAGGTTGAAGGCCGCATGATACATCACTCATGTTCCTGCTGTGGCATTAGAAAATCAATCCCAATGGGTCAATCCAAACAAAACTTGTGCACACCATTCCGGTATAAAGGGGCACACCACTGATGAGTGCCGAACATTGAAAGATAAGATCCAAACACTTATTGACAACAAGGTCATACAGGTGAAGGAAGCAACACCCAATATCTGTAATAACCCTCTCCCTGATCATAGAGGTGGTGGGGTATATGTGATAGAAACAAATGAATAGTGGGGCGCTGAGGGGTCAATTTGACTTATTTGGGAAGGCAAAGACTTTAAACCCTAAGTCACACTCACTCCTATTATGGTACTGACTCAGTCACCAATCGAGGTTGAGGTAGCTGCATCAGTTCCATTTGAGGTAGAGGTGGTTCCACTTGCGGCCGGCCCTGCTCCATTCAAAGTAGAAGTTCTCACATTTTATATAGTGATAGTATCAATCACACCTCCTTTAAATTCAAATAAATACCTTGGGATTATGTTGCTGAAGCTCGGCGAAAAGGGAAGTCAAAGATAGAGGAATCTGATGCTGGACAAGGATTGACTAGGACTGGAAGAGTCTATACACCTGAACACTTGGGAGGACCAAGTAAAGATGCCACTGCCATGCAGCCTGTCATTGAAATAGGGCCAGATGACATTTGGAGGAAAGTACAAGGAAGGGAGTATTTCATCATTGACCATTTGAACAAAACCCCATCTCAGATATCCATCATGTCATTATTGCAAAATGCAGAGGCGCACAATAACACTATAATGAAGGTGTTGATTGAAGCTTATGTGCCCAATAGTATCACCGGCGGAGAGAAGACCAACATGGTAGGACACGTGCTGGAAGGTCATAAAATAATCTTCCATGAGGATGAGTTGCTGCCTGAATGGTTGAATAACAACTGAGCATTACATATCACGGTGCAATTTTATGACAAATTCATCGCTAGGATCGTGATTGATGGAGGTTCGAGTCTTAATATTTGTCCATTGGATAATCTGAAAAGGTTGGACAAAGGTTTTCTTGAACTAAGGGCTGGAAGCATGAACATGAAAGCTTTCGATGGGTCTCAAAGGGCCTCAATTGGGGATATTAACCTTTGCTTGCAGATGGGGTCAACTTGGCTCGACGTCGAGTTTCAGGTGCTAGATATACCAGCCTCATACAATCTTCTGTTGGGCCGACCATGGATCCAAGCCTCTAGGGCCGTGGCATCCACACAAAACCAAGCCATGAAATTCAAATAGAATCGTCGAGAGATGATCATTCACGGAGATGGGAGTAACCCCATTTACACCAGCCAAACCATCCCAGTTATCAAAAATAAAAGAAGGCTAGGAGGGGAAACCTATCATCACATTGAACGTGTCAACGCAGTTGAGAAGGATAAATGGTGGAGTAGCAAAATAGAAAACATACTAGCATGGCCTTGGTAAGAACGTGACAAAGGTCTTGGGAAGAATCTTTAGGGTATCACTAAACCGATACGGCTAAAGGGTCGTGATACTACCTTTGGGCTCGAATATCAGTACACATGGAAAGAGTATAATGATTAGTTACCTCCATGGAGTGGACCGCATTACCCTCTCGATCAACCAGTGCCACATATTGATCAACCTTTTAACCAAGTTGACACAATATGGGGAATTGCAGAAGAGGAGGCATTAGCTAGGCTAAAGAATCTGTTCTTGGAGGATGAAGACATGGACTACAGTGCAATAATTTAGGAGGAGGAGGAGGAGGAGGAAGACGACCTCATTATTCAGACTGTGGAGAAGGTAGATGTTCTAAGGAACTTGACCGTCACACATCCCGGGTTGGCCGAGTCCCTGGGTAGCTTGGCAGATTTTATTTCTATAGCCATTCTAGGCTTTTAAGATTTCCAGTAACTTTGTTTTAAGGACTTACTTGTTTCAAAATAAATGCTCGATTAATCGACCGTACTTGTTCGGATGTTTTTCAGTTTTAATCAAATTCATTTATCTTTATTATTCATTATTATTTTCTACACTTTTCTTTCTACAATGTTATTATTACCTTTACTGATGAACCGGTGACCGTGACATGTAATGAGGAAACGCAATATGAGGATAATGATTCGGATGAAGAAGACGAGATACCCAAGGAAGTTGTCAGGGAGGTCGAAAACATTGAGAATAAGCCTAAGTCTAATCTGGACGAAACTGAAGCACTAAACTTGGGGGATGACGAGACCGTCAAGGAGACTCGCATCAACATTCACTTATCACCAACAACATCCGTTTCTTAAAAGAGTATGATGACATTTTTGCATGGTCATATGATGACATGACCGGTTTAAGCACGTCCATAATGGATCACAAGTTACCTACCAATCCAATGTGTCTGCCGGTGAAGCAAAAACTCAGGAAGTTCAAACCAGATATGAGCCTGAAAATCAATAAGGAAGTTACTAAGCATATCAAAGCCAAAGTTCTCAGGGTTGTGGAGTACCCAAAGTGGTTATCCAACATTGTACCAGTTCCGAAGAAAGATGGGAAAGTCAGAGTATATGTTGACTATCGGGATATAAACAGAGCAAGTCCCAAAGAGGACTTTTCACTGCCAAATATACACATCCTAATCAACAACTGCACCAAGCATGAACTTCAATCCTTTGTAGATTTCTTCACGGGTTATCACCAGATCTGGCTTGTTGAAGAAGATGTAGAGAAAACAACTTTTATTACACCATGTGGGGTGTACTGTTATAAAATAATGCCATTTGGTCCAAAGAATGTTAGGGCTACTTGCATGAGGGCCATGATAACCATCTTCGATGATATGATACACAAAAAAATAGAGGTGTATGTGGACGACGTATTATTAAATCCAAGAGGGCCATATATCACATAGCAGATTTGAGAAAGTTATTTGACTAGTTGAGGAGGTACAACTTGAAACAGAACCCGCCGAGTGTGCATTCGGGGTTCTCGCAAGAAAGTTACTGGGATTCATTGTCAGTCGTCGAGGGATCGAGTTGGATCCATCTAAAGTCAAAGCTATTTAGGAATTGCTGCCACCTGAGAGAAAAAAGGATGGGATGAGCTTCCAGAGACGTCTCAACTATATCAGTCGCTTCATAGCACAGTCCACACTCATATGTGAACCTATCTTCAAGATGCTGATGAAAGATACCGAGACAAGCTAGACCGAGGATTGTCGGAAAGCTTTAGACAAGATCAGGGAGTACCTATCCCCACCACCAATTCTGGTTCTGCCAGAACCAAGACGTCCTTTGCTACTCTATCTATCTATATTAAATGGAGCCTTC
Organism: Nicotiana glauca; assembly: GCA_026770625.1. Lineage (NCBI taxonomy): Eukaryota > Viridiplantae > Streptophyta > Magnoliopsida > Solanales > Solanaceae > Nicotiana > Nicotiana glauca. The sequence continues at coordinate 22,939 of MU668994.1, forward strand.
GAATGTGTACTGGGACAACATGATGAGACAGGGAGAAAGGAGCAAGCCATTTACTTCTTGAGTAAGAAGTTCACACCTTACGAAACACGATACTCTCTGTTGGAACGCATTTGTTGTGCTTTGACCTGGACGGCCCAGATGTTGAGGCATTACTTCTATGCCTATACCACATACCTCATATACAGGATGGACACTTTGAAGTATATATTTCAGAAACCCATGGCGACTTGGAAGTTAGCCAAGTTGTAGATACTGTTGAGTGAGTTTGAGATCGTATATGTAATTCAAAAGGCGGTCAGAGGACAAGCATTGTCAAATCATCTTGCTGAAAACCTGGTGGGAGGAGAATATGAACCTTTGAAAAAGAATTTTCCTGATGAAGAAGTGTCGTTCGTAGGAGAAGACATTACCGAAGCATATGACGGTTGGAGAATGTTCTTTGATGAAGCTGCAAATTTCAAAGGAGTGGGCATTGGAGCGGTTTTGGTATAAAAAACGGGCTAACATTATATGGTATCTACTAAACTCAGATTTTCCTACACAAACAACATGGCAAAATATGCAGCTTGCATACTAGGACTCAACATGGCAATCGACATGAATATTCAAGAGCTGCTAGTAATAGATGATTTAGATTTGCTTGTGCACCAGGTACAAGGAGAATGGGCCACCCATAATTCCAAGACATTGCCATATTTGTACCATATTCAGAAATTGAGAAAGAGGTTCACAAAGATATAGTTTCGGCATCTACCCATAATTCAAAATTAGTTTGTTGATGCATTGGCTACCTTGTCATCTGTGATACAACATCCGAACAAGAATTTCATTGATCCAATCCCAGTGAGAATCATAACCAACCGGCTTACTATGCTCACGTCGAGGAAGAGACGGATGGAAAGCCTTGGTTCCATGACCTCAATGAGTATTTGGAGAAAGGAGAATATCCGTAGCATGCAAACAATCCTAAAAAATGCACACTCCGGAGATTGTCCAATCAGTTCTTCCACGGCGGAGGAAATTTGTACAGAAGACTCCCGATTTTGGATTGCTAAGATGTGTCAATGCAAAAGAAGCTTCTAAGCTACTTGAGGAGATACATGATGGGACATACGGTCCACATATGAATGGTTTATTCTTAGCCAAGAAGATACTAGGACCGGTTAGTTTTGGATGACCATGGAGACAGATTGTGTCCAGTATGTCCGCAAATGATACCAATTCCAAGTGCATCCTGATATGATAAAAGTGCGGAAAAATGACCTCAATGAAACAAGCTCACCTTGGCCATTTGCCGCCTGGGGAATGGATATCATCGGTCAAATCAAGCTCACTTCTTCAAACGGACACATGTTTATTATGGTAGCCATTCATTACTTCACAAAATGGTTAGAGGCTGCATCTTACAAAGATGTAACTAAGAAAGTCATCGCAAACTTTGTCAAGCATCGTATTGTTTGCCGATTCGCAGTCCCCAAGTCCATTGTTACTGATAATGCCGCCAATCTCAATAGTGATCTGATGTATGCCATGTGTGAAAATTTAAAAATCAAGCACAATAATTCCACAACCTATAGACCTCAGATGAATGGAGCCGTAGAAGCCGCCAACAAAAACATCAAGAAGATACTATGGAAGATGGTAGAAAACAACAAACAATGGCACGAGAAGCTACCCTTCACTTTGTTGAGATACTGCACCACGGTTCGTACGTCAATCGGGGAAACTCCCTATATGCTGGTTTATGGTACCGAAGATGTCATCCCAACTGAGGTAGAGTTTCCTTCTTTTTTTAGGATTATACAAGAAGCCGAACTCAGTGATGCATAATAGATAAGGAGCTGCTATGCACAATTGGACCTTATCTATGGGAAAAGGATGAACGTAATATGTCATGGTTAGCTTTATCAGAATAGAATCTCCAGAGCTTTCAACAAAAAGGTCAAACCAAGGCAATTTGCGCCAGAACAGTTGGTGCTGAAGAAGATCTTCTTGCATCAAGATGAAGCCAAAGGGAAATTCTCTCCAAACTGGCAAGGTCTGTATATAGTTTATAGGGTACTAATAGGAGGATCACTCATACTTGCAGAAATGGACGGAGAAATTTGGCCAAAATCAATCAATTCAGACGTAGTCAAGAGATACTATGCTTTGACTATTTACATTTCCTCATCTGATGTAATTGAACTACGCTTGACCTGATTCCCGTTTAAGAGGGGATACGTATGCAGCCTTATGGGTTCGGTCATGTCATAATCAAATTTCCATTTCCTCCAAAATAAAAAATTGGGGCAAAATTTTGAGTAGGACCCTCAAAATTCCAGAGCAAGTTCAGTTGATGCCAACATATGTCAAACGGTCAGAAATCGGTTAAGAAACTGCGGTAGAATTTCGATAAGGATTCTCCAAATTCCGAATAAGGTTCAACAAGGGTCTTACCCGCAAACGGCCGAAGGATCATCTACGAAACTAGGGCAGAATTTTGAGGAGGACCCTCAAAGTTCTAACATGAGAAAGCTGCAATGTCTCCGAAATGTGCTACAGTCACCAATTCATCTAAAATTACTTGATATTTCAATATGTTTCTAAACAGACTCTATTTTTATCAATAATTACATATTTTTGAAAACTCTATTTCTCTAATAGTCAAGTGGTGCCTAGGGAAACTCAAACTAGGCCTCCATAATGGAGCATAACAAGGCCATCAGACAAAGGCACGAATCAACCTCCCCTCACAAAACTTACAATTTTTCTTTGAACGTAGGCAAATCTGACATAGCGATAACATCCGCAAGTATATACATGTAACAAGATCACTATCAATTGGGTCGCCAGAAACAGAACGTATTCCCACCTAAGAAATAGTCTACTCTTATTTGCTGTTTGTTCTTTGCATGAGGCTAATCCTTGCCTCCCTATATACATAAGGCTAATCCCTGCCTCCATATTTGCATGAGGCTAATCCTTGCCTCCATATTTGCATGAGGCTAATCCCTGCCTCCATATTTGGATGAGGCTAATCCCTGCCTCCATAATTGCATGAGGCTAATCCTTGCCTCCATATTTGCACGAGGCTAATCTTTGCCTCCATATTTGCATGAGACTAATCCCTACCTCCATATTTGCATATGGCTAATCCTTGCCTCCACATCTGCATGAGGCTAATCCCTGCCACCACATCTATATGAGGCTAATCTGCATGAGGCTAATCTCTGCCTCCACACCTGTATGAGGCTAATCCATGCCTCCACATATGCATGAGGCTAATCCCTGCCTCAGTATTTGCATGAGGCTAATCCCTGCCTCGACATTTGTATATGACTAAGAATTGTCCCTCCTTGCATAAATATTGATCTATTCCGGTACTATCTATTCATTTTACGATTGGGGTAAGCGTTGCCCTTCATTTCACAAGACTAAGCCTTGTCTTGTTAACATCATATTATTGCATCTCATGGGCTGAAATATCGCCAATCTATCCAAAGGTGTCATAGTCTAAAAGCATCATCCTCCAAGACGGAAGACACCATGTCATGGACTGAGGATCTCTCAAATTTGCATATCATTATTCAAAGGCGTCATGGTTCGGAGGCACCATCTTCATGGCCCGAGAACATCCTTTTATGTCCTAATGAATCCTACACTAAACAATTTGTGTCCCAAGACATCTTGGTCTGAGGACCTCATCATTAACCGCACGAAAACAACTTTCATGGTCCAAAGGAAATCTGCATCATGTTTAAATTTTTGCACAAATACATGTCCGTAGCATCTCTTTATCTACAAGTGACTAGCAATCAACCGCTATCCTAGGAGCGACCTCGCTCCAGTTCCTTTAACTATCTCAAACTTGACCATTTATCATAACGATCCAGTCCGAAATCTCGTATCTGTTCTTATAATGACTTCATCGGTATATTCCGCCAATGAATCCAGAACTGCACATGGCCTGATTCTTGTAAAAGCAGGGATATGTAGGCATCTCAAAGACCGGAGTCTGGCCTCTGTCTTTCAAAACATCCGATCCGGTCAAAATTGGCCATCATGTCTTTACCCAAAAACTCTTTCATCCTTCCCGGGTAAAGAGGGATAGATGTTGATACCCAATTTTCCCAGAATATTTTCAAAACTATGCCTTGGCATCGATTATTATTATTTTTCATACAATTTTTGCATTTTTAAAATATTTTAATTTATTTATCCCAACATTTTATTTATAAAACAATCACTGATTGCATCACAAAATAGTTTTATAAAAATTGTTATGGCTTAATTTTATCATTTGCATTTGTATTAAGTTTCAATTATTGCACAAACAGCCACATTTGTATTTTTAGAATGCAATTACAATTACTTTGCAATTATAGCTTATCCACGCGTTATTGCATTATTTTACTGAAAAATAGAATTTTATATCTTAAAAAATTAAGTATTTACTCTAAACATTTCCATTCATTAAAATCATTTTTATAATTTATTAACATTTTTTAAAAATTATTTTAGCAACTAAATACGTATTTAAAAAATAGCCCCTTTTTTAATTTGAACCTAGCCTATTAACTAGCCCAATTTGAACCCCTTATAAACTAGCCCAGAAACCCCAGGCCCAATACCCACCTGCCCAACCCAATACTCGGGCAAATCCTGGCCGTTGATCATTATGATCAACAGTCTAGATTCCCCCTTACCTAAAATAAACCAGCCTATACCCCTCAAACCCTAATCATTCTAACACCCTTCCCTGCCGTCACCTAATCCCCTCTTCTCGCAAATGCTCTTAAGTCTAAACCCTAATCCACCCTCATCGTCACTCATCTATTGCCATTCATGGTGGTTTCTCACCACCCAGGCCTCTAATGGCCTCTCATACGCTGGTATCGTCGTGTCTAGGGTCCTCAAGGGACCAAGGTTACTCTGCTTATGCCTTTGGTCTTTGCTCGCCTATTTCAGATTGTTCTGGTTTGATTTTGAGTAAGATCTTTCTATGTCACCTTAGATCTATAAATTTCTAAGACTACTTCTTCGTCTCTATGTTGTTCTTCTCGAAACCTTAATTTTTTCCTTTGAACTTCTCAGATCTGTGCAAGATCTGAGATGGATCGAACCTCTTTCATATGAGTTTTACAAGAACCTTCTGATTTTCGAATGGTTTACTCTTTCTTCTAAATAAGGGTTTCCCAAAATTTTCCTTCTCCAAAACGTTTGATAATTTTTAGTGTTTAATCTTCTATTTCTTATGTTTTTTAACCGATTTTGTAAGGTTTGCTTTAACCCTAACTCATTTATGATAAAAACTCGATTCTGGGTTTGTCTAGGTTACTTGTTTACTAACTTTGTCCTATGCTTTGGTTCCTGGGATTTTTCTTTAGCCTAACTCGATGTCTTGTGATTTTTTATCCTAATGTGCCTCTACTAAGGTTCTTGGTTTGACTTTTCTACTGATTCTAGATGTCTATATTCATTTTATCCTATTCATGGTAAACCTATATTTCTCTCCTTAAATCAGTGGTTGTTTTGAATATTTAATTTTCCTACTTGCTTTGTTAAGACCTATCTGTTGAGTCCTGACTATTCCTTTCTTGCCTTATTTGAATTGTCTGCAATACTTGCTGATTCGTTACATGATTCTCTCCTTAATTAAACCCTTGACTATTGTATTCTGAAGTTCTCTATTTTTTGATTTGATTTGAACTCCTTTCCTTAACTCTTACTTCTTTAATCAGTCTAATTGAACCTCTTTCCTTAATTAATTTTTGCCATTACCGTTGGTTGATTTTCCTTAATTAAAGGAGAAGATCATGTTGAATCTTTGAGTATATTTGTGTGATTAATTCTTAAATTCCCTTAATTGCTGATTATTGATTAATATACCTTATTTACTCTACTATTGTGCAACTATATAGACTCTCTTTATTTTTAACTTTTGACATGAACAATAGTTCATGAACCACTACTTTACACTATGAAAATCTCTTTTCTCTCTCCCTGCTACTTGTGATCTTTGTTAGTCCAGCCGACTGCAAGCCAAGGCTGGAAATTGTGCCACACCTACCATACATCTTGTGTTTTATTTATCTAACTGGTATGTTTCTAATTAAGTTTCAGAACCCAAACTGTGTTTGGTGAATCCAGGAGCCCGAATTCTCCATCGAAAGGTCATCTCGCGGTCACGCACCTCGAAGCTCAGAGCCAAGCCGAAACCCATCCTTGGGGTTTGCCTAAGAGCTGATTCTATTCCGACTAATGCAGTAGACCACATCAACCAAGGGGGAGGTTCCCAATACACGCGATTCGACCTGACAAAGTTGGCCTATCTGAACTATATTTTAAGATGTTAAATCTAGCCATCCTATCTCTGCACTTTCACTATTAACACGTTTTATATTGCAAGAATTCCCCTGCTTATATAAAGGGGATCCCCGCCTCTTTGTAAGGGCGGACTGATGTTGCTCCATTTCTTCACAAGTGCAATAATATCCCTCTCTATCTCTCTCTCTCTTTCTTCTTAATTTTCACTTCTCATTGGCCCGAGGCCGCCCTAGCATTTTATTGTTTTCTCACTTGTTCTACGTCACATTGCTTTATATTGATAATATAGAGCTCTGCTTAGCCATATTTTTGCCTGTTATCCCATTCCCGATTGCCTTTGATAGCTCGAGCTCGGCTTGAACCTCGGCCCCGAGGTATCTACAGGCTGACTTTGCACCCGGGCAACAACCCCTACTGGTTCGATTACTGCCTTGCTTAACTCATTTTTCGTCACTATACTTTGCGTCTTAGCACTAACTGCCGCAACAAACTAGCTCAGGAGTAGAACACGTATTTTTAGAATCCCATTTACAAATTCAATTATTGTTACCATTTTCATGGTAAACAGTTTGGCGCCCACCGTAGGGCTAAAAATAATAGTGATTATTTTCTTGTTGGGTTCGTCGCAAAAACGCAAGTTATCTTTCACACTTCTTCTTGCCCAAGATCTTCGCTTTCAGAATGAGATACCCTGCTCGACTGGTGAAATGGAAAACCGAGATCTCAAAGGAGACAGGGGAGTGGACCCAACAAACCCAGAGTCCGGTGCACCCCCGGGTTCAATCCGAGCGAAAGAGTGGTGTCCCCAAGCGAACAAAAACATCCGCTACTGATGGACTGGCCCGAAAGTGCTTATCCAAAGAAATCCTCATATTCACCGAGGAGGACCTCAAGGCCATGGGGGAACTGCATAACGATGCACTGGTGATCTCGTTCCTCTTAAAAAAACAAGGATAAAGCGTATGCTCGTGGACCCGGGCAGTTCGGCCAAATTAGGGAATGGTATCCCTTCCCTTGGGATCAAATCAAATGTCCTCTCTCGGACAAATCGACTCAACCACGCGTCATCCCCAAACTCCTCAGTACAGGCAAAAAAGGACTCCTGGGCTCGATGGCGAAGCTTGATTAAGCCTCCGCAAAGGAGGCGAGGGCTATACATCTGGACTAAATGATTCAAAGTGAAGGGCATCCCCTCTATCATGCTCAAATAACCCCTAATTATATAAACCGCACGCTACAATAAAGGATGGACTGACCTGTGGTCACCTGGTAACTCCGGCAGAAATCAAGAATCAAAGGGTCTATCGAGGGCGAAGATGGTCCCGCCAGTCCTAAAGTAAATGGGTAGGTGTACACGCTCAGAAAGTCGGCCCTATAGGCCGTAATGTCTTCATCATGAGCAGTAATCTCTATGAGCGTGGCATCCCCCCAACAACAATCGTCCCTCACTCTCCCAACATCCGTTATGGAACTGATATATCGAGTTACTGGTTCACGGCGTCCTGATTTCGAGGAGGGTCTCTCGACCCTAAAATCTATAGTTATTGCAAAGGGTCTGGGACGCACTCCTCAACATGGGGAGGAGCCGTCACTTCACCTTGAGAGAAGAATTAAGAGGACGAGCCCACAACCTCATAAGAAGCAGTAGTAGAAATGTTCACCATCCTTGAGAAATTCCAAGAAAATAAGAAAACGGGGAGGGTCGCGCTCCTAAGAAGAAATCAAGGAACAGAGGAAAAATGGACTTCACTAAAAGGTTTGAATTGACCTACTTGCTTCGTTAAGACCTATTTGTTAAGTCCTGACTATTCCTTTCTTGCCTTAATTGAATTGTCTACAATACTTTTTGATTCGTTACATGATTCTCTCCTTAATTAAACCCTTGCCTATTGTATTCTGAAGTTCTCTATTTTTTGGTTTAATTTGAACTCCTTTTCTTAACTCGTATTTCTTTAATCAGTCTAATTGATCATCTTGCCTTAATTATTTCTTGCCATTATCGTTGGTTGATTTTCCTTAATTAAAGGAGAAAACCATGCTGAATCTTTGAGTATCTTTGTGTGATTAATTCTGAAATCCCCTTAGTTGCTGATTATTGATTACTATACCTTATTTACTCTACTCTTGATTTACTATATAGACTCTCTTTATTTTTAACTTCTGACACAAGCATTAGTTCATGATCCACTACTTTACACTATGAAAAGCTCTCTGCTCTCTCCCTGCTACTTGTGATCTTTGTTAGTCCACCCGACTGCCCAAGGTTGGAAATTGTATCACAGCTGCCATATATCTTGTGTTTTCTTTCTCCAACTAGTACGCTTCTGATTAAGTTTCAGAATCCAAACTGTGTCCGGTGAATCCGGGAGCCCGAATTCTCCATCGATAGGTCATCTCACGGTCACACCCCTCGAAGCTCGGAGCCAAATCCGGAACCCATCCTCGGGGTTCTCCTAAGAGCTGATTCTATTCCGACTAATGCATCAGACCATGACAAGCAAGGGGGAAGTTCCCAAGACACGCAATTCGACCTGACAAAGTCGACCTATCTGAAGTCTATTTTGAGATGTTAAATCTAGCAATCCTATCTCAATACTTTCACTATTAACATATTTTATATTGCAAGAAATCTCCTACCTATATAAAGGGGATCCCCACCTCTTTGTAAGGGAGGATTGATGTTGCTCTATTTCTCCACAAGTACAATAATATCTCTCTGTCTCTCTATTTCTTCTAAATTCTCTCTTCTCATTAGCCCGAGGCTGCCTTAGTATTTTATTGTTTTCTCACTTGTTCTATGTTACTTTGCTTAATATTGATAATGTAGAGCTCTGCTTAGCCATATTTTTGCCTGATATCCCATTCCCGATTAGGCTCGATAGCTCAAGCTCGGATCGAACCTCGGCCCTGAGGTATCTACAGGCTGACTTTGCACCCGGGCAACAGCCCCCTACTGGTTTGATTACTACCTTGCTTATCTCTTTTTTTGTCACCATAATTTGCGTCTTAGCACTAACTTCCCTAATAACATAGCTCGAGAATAGATCACGTATTAGATTCCTATTTACAAATTCAATTGTTGTTACCTTTTTCACGGTAAACACAAACCTATGTGTTTATTTGCTGTCTTAGTTCATCAATCCTGAGTTCATTCCTACTTTTGTTTACTGCTTACCTAGCATGCCAAATATTGCGTTATTCAAATATGTAATAAGCATGTCCCCACTTTATTTGACTGTTCACTATCTTGTTTAACATGTCTTACATGTGTAACCAGCATGTTTGACTGACTAGAGTTCATCTAGCATGCCTAAACTTTGCTTTTGTGTAATTAGCATGCCTATACTAATTAATACTTACCTAGAATGTTCATTTAAGTCCTTGCATGTTCTATCTTACTCATTGTCACACCTCCTTTTTCGCTACTACATTCCGTGAAGGGTATAATAAAGGGGTTTTTCCAACTAAAGGACAATCGAAACGGGATTCATTTATTAAGAGATTTAGAGTCGCCACTTGGATGATTTATGGTGTCCCAAGTCACCGGTTTGAATCCCGAGTCGAGGAAAGGGTTTGACTCTGTATTATAGTCGCGAACCAGAAATCTGGGTAAGGAATTTTGTTAATCCGGGAGAAGGGGTTAGGCATTCCCAAGTTCTGTGGTTCTAGCACGGTCGCTCAACTGCTATATTTGGCTAAAATTTGATTTTTATACATGTTAAAACCTATAGTGCAATTTTAGAATTATTTACCGCTTTCATTAATTTTAAGAACATCGTTTAAGAACGTGTTTTGGATCACGTCACATGAAATGCACCCGGATCCTCGACACATTCTTATTCAATATTTTGGGATTTGGATTTGGGTTGCATGAAATGCACACTCGCATTTAAGAAGGTAAATTTATTAAAAGCGCGCCTAAAGTGGCTAACGTGTTATCATCTTTACGGGAGGCCGTGAAATTCGCTAAACGGCATGCCTTAATTCTAAATATTTTAATATAAGCATTTAATGAGGCCCCCGCAATTTATATATTTTATTTGGCGAGGCTCATATCATCATATTATTTAAAGGCCAACCTAAAGCAAACTACTATATTCTATTTATTTTTGTCTCTAAAGGGCCTAATTAATTTACATTATTAAAGTTATGGTTACAGTAGTCAAGGAATTTGGGCTCCGGTTCAAGTCCACACTCGAACAAGGGGTGAACCTCTTAATTCGAAAATGCTACTTAACCGGAAAGCCAAAAACCTATACTACAAAATTAATCTTAGATTTAATACTCACAATATTTGACTTTGGAATTTGCCCCAAGACAATACAAATGAAAGCCATCGGCCTTGGGCCTAAAATGGGCAAGGCTATGACCTGGGCCTTGTATCAGCACTATTGAGGCCCAGATGAGATGGTACAGCCAATAAACGAGCCCAGACAAAGCAATGGAAACTATCCCAGTGATTAGGTTTGATACTTGAAATAACGAATAAAAGGGAAAATTTCAAATTCAATCCAATTGTCAGTTTAAATCTAAATCTGCTACCCAATCTAATTTGACAAGGCGTTGTAAGCACCCAAAAGCCTTAATGACTGGATTAATGCCACTAAATTCAGAACATAGTTGACATGCTGGGAGATTGATTATTTGAGCTCATAAATCACCTTTAACTATTCACCCTAATTACAGAGTCAATTCTACTAACAATTAATTCGGGCATTGAATTTAAACCTACAATCTATTATGTGCAACAATTCCAAATGATAAAACAAAATCAGTTTAATTGGTTGAGCGTGCTCCTATGATTGTACACGAGCCACTGCCTGCCAGGGCTTATACGATTGGCCTTTAACATCCTAGAGCTGGGGGTTAATAAGGACTTAAACAAGTCATGACGAAATAGCTAATCTGAGTTATACTATATCTAAATTTAGGAAGTTAAAAGTCCATACAGTCCAGTGTAGTCCATGAAGTCCTAATTAATACATTTCAAACATTGGTTAAATAGATCAATTAAACAAAAAGTCTAAGCTAGACGTCGGTGATCAAGTAGTTCTTCATTACTCGACTTCAAATGTGTTCATACATGCTGATATGATTCCAATATCTCTTGAGTCTAAGGATATACCTAGAATTAGAACAGAAATGAAGAAGAGGTAAGTCAGCTATGCAGTAGCTAACAAAAGCTCAAACTCAAGGCAGTAAGATCAATTTTTGACTCCAAAACACCACAGCCAAACCAGGAAGGAATTACAGTAGATTACACACCAAAAGCAAGCAAAACCAGATACGATTGGATCAAATTCTACTCGAAATCAACCAGAATTCCTTGACTTGAACCCAAATCAAACCTAAGAGATGCCCAGGCCATTTTAACCCTCTGTTGACTGAAAAATTACTCTACGGCCGAAAATCTAACTTAAACTCCTAAAAGAGTTCGAATGGAACAATATTTTTTTTGATTTTTTGTAGTTTTTGGTCCTGTATTTTTTCTTCCTATTGGGATGAACTGAGATCTAAAAGAGCTTTGAATTTTGAATTCAAATTCCAGATACGCTAAAATTGTAGAGACTATTTTGGGGGGATTTTTGGGGTTCAAAACTTATTTCCTAAGGCAGAATACACGGCCTTTTATAGGCAAAAGTGAGGAGCAGCCCTCAGATTTTTAGTTTTAGCTTTTAGTCCCTCAATTATTAACTTGTTAGTCAAGTTAGACCCATTATTTACTTTTAAACCCCTTACTAGAAGCTTCCGGAGGTTTCAGGTTCAGTTATTAAAATATTCCCTTAGGATGAACCCCTGAATTACCCTTGATTAAATCCATTACCAAATCTATGTTTACTAACCATCAGTCCTTTTTACCTAGTTAGAATCTGACTATAGTTAAACTAACTAGTCTAATTTCAGTTACAACCAAACACTACTAATTAAGAAGATTTAATAATTGAACTAATTAACCAAATAGCTTCCAATTAACACTAAACATTAACTAGATTTAAGCCAGGATCAGATTAATCTCAAACACAAAACTTAAAAGAACAAAATTGCTTCAAATCTTCAAACTCACACTCAAACCAAATCAGATCGAAGCAAATTCAATAATAAGAACAAAACTCTAATTGAAATCCTAGAGTTGGTATGAATTACCCTATCAAATCCACAGAACAAGGATAACAAATTAAAATAACACTACATCAATTAACATGAATAAACTGAAACCCTACTGACGAAAAAAAAAATAAAGAACTTAAAATAAACTTAGAGCATTTGAATAAAATCTTACTCCTAAGCTAATGACAATTTTGAAAAACAATTTCATGTTATCAACTACTCATGGAGCAAGAACAACACAAGAAAAGAAGAAAACAGAAACAAAATTAGAACAAACTCACTGATGGTGACTGTAGGGTTCTCCCGGCCTATCACCTCAAAAATAAACAAACTCGGGCGAGATTCGAATGCTTCTAATGACGGATTCGCCATGAGGGAAGGGAGGGGGTCGTATGGTATGAATTTGAGGTCGTGTGGACAAACTTGCATTTTGGTCCGAATTTACGATCCAAGATTCGAGAAGTTTGGTTATGATTTGAGTGAAACTAAGGCCGGATTTGAGATGAGGGGGAGGAGGAGATCCTATGGTGTGATTTTGGGGAGATTTGGAGAATCGCCGCCGGCGGAGGTGATTTCTGGCAAGCGGCGAGGTTTGGGAGACGGCGGAGACGCGGTGGACTGATGGTGGGCGGGGGTACGAGGATTGAGGGGTTTGTCTTTAGGGTTTAAAGACATTTTTATGTAAAATTTTGCATCTATTTAGAGCCGCTAGATGAACGAAGATGGATGGCTTAGATCTATTGACGCCAAACGACGTCGTATCGTCCTGGGGGAGGGGGGTAGGCCGGGTTTGGGCGTGGATTGGGCTGATTGGGTCGGGGTTTTGAGGGTTTTGACTTGGGCTTTTGGGAATTTTGGCCTGGGTTGCACGAGATTGGCCCAAACATTTGCCAACCCTTGCTTTTTTTATTTCATTTTCTTTTATTTGTTTTGTTCTTTTCTTTTTGTACTTTATTTATTTATTTTTCTGAATTTTCTGATTTTATTAAATGTAAGCTTAAAAATAAAGGACCCAAATTGATGCTAATTAAAATTTCAAAAGTAACTAATTTCTAATTTAAAAGCAAACTTAAGACAAATTCTAAAAATTAAAAGTAAAAATGCAAAGAACCATTTTTGTTATTTTCTATATTTTTTTGTAATATTAATCATTAATTAAGCCTAAAATGTGAAATTAACCCTACATGCAAATGCCAGGTATTTTTGTATTTTTCACGAATTAAGCAACAATAAACGTGCACAAACAAATGCAAACAATTAACAAAAAATGCCACAAAAATCCATAAAATTGCAAATAATGAAAAGAAGTTATTTTGTTTTGAATTTATGGGAGTATTTAATATAGGGCAAAAATCACGTGCTTACAGCTGCCCCTCTTTGCTCGGAAACACGAAGAGTTTTCGGGCAAAGATAAGTGAGCGAATACAAGCAATTTTTGCCCGTTTGAATACTCCGTGTGAAGCATTTTGAAAGAGTTGACCGCGCCCTGCTTCAGAAGTTGCCTACATATCCTTGGCGAAAAAGTAATCAGGTTAGTGTAGTTCGGGAAGGTTTGGTAGCTGGGACTACCAGGAGCTGTGATTTCACTGCTGTTGCTGCGGTTACTGCCTGCTGACCTCCTTATTACACCAGGTCTAAATAAAAAGAAGCTAGAATAAGCTATGATCTATGAATTACAAAAAGTCCTATCTATGTCTTCAAACTTGCTCTTGTGTTGCCTTGAAGTTGTATTCTTCCAATGGAATTCTTGTGTTGTTGCCTTGAATTGTGATCGGAGATGTTTTGCCATTCCTCCGAGTGATGCTTGACTGCTGAAATTTGAAATATATGCCTCTATTCTCCAAGTGGGCTCCTGATTGCTGACGCTTGAAAAGTATTCCCTTATTCTCCAAGTGGGCTCCTGATTGCTGAACTTGAAACGTATTCTCTTGTTCTCCAGGTGGGCTCCTGACTTCAACAAAACAAACAAACAAAGAAAATTTTCTGCCCCAGTGTGGTGGCTGGGCACATCATGTTATCAAATATTAAAAATTAAAAGATAGAATTTGAATTGTACTTCCCTTGTTCTCCAGGTGGGCGCCTGAATGCTGAAACTCGAAAAGTATTCCCTTGTTCTCCAGGTGGGCTCCTGATTGCTGATCTTGAAAAGTATTCTTTTGTTCTCCAGGTGGGCTCCTGACTGCAACAAAATAGACAAACAAAGAAAATTTCCTGCCCCAGTTTGGTGGCTGGGTACAACATGTTATCAAATATTAAAAATTAAAAGATAAAATTTGAATTGTACTTTCCTTGTTCTCCAGGTGGGCGCCTGATTGCTGAAACTCGAAAAGTATTCTCTTATTCTCCAGGTGGGCTCCTGATTGCTGATCTTGAAAAGTATTCCCTTGTTCTCCAGGTGGGCGCCTGACTGCTGAACGTGAAATGTATTCCCTTATTCTCCAGGTGGGTTCCTGATTGCTGATTTTGAAAAGTATTCCCTTATTCTCCAAGTGGGCTCCTGACTGTTTAGGTGCTGCCTTTCCTTATAGAGGGTTTCTCCGAAACTTCTGCTCCTGTTTCATTCATAGAAAAATCTTGTCTGTTTAAAAATATAGTGGTTGGTTTGTGTCCTTGAACTTTGAGGGAGATTTCTCCTTCGCTTCCCAAGAAAAATGATTTCCACTCGAAGACCTTGCTTGTTTCTGGACTAGCCCTTTTCTCTGTCATCACATAGAATACCCTTTCTCTGTTCGAACCCACTATCTTCTATTTGTTGTGTTGCATGAACTGGCACCTCCCCAACCTCTTGTCTCACATGAATCCCAAAACGCGTCCATTGCCTCCACTTCGTGTATATGCTGTTCTTTCTGACCTAACCACTGGCCTCAACCTTGAGGTCTGTTGCTCCCTCACTTGTCATGATAACTGATTTCATTCGAAGACCCTGCTTGTTCCTGGACTAACCACTTCCTTTGTAAACCTTAACCCAGAAGATAGCTCTTCTCGTCCAAACCCAGTACCCTCTGTCTGTTGCACCGCTCATACCAACATTTACCATACCTTTATGTTTCACATGATCCCTAAAACATGTTTATTGTTACCAACTTCAATGCGCATGTTGCTCTTTCCCGATTTAAACCACCGGCCTTGGCCTTGAGGTCTATAACCTTTGATTTCTGTCTTGCTTGTCACTGGTCTACCACCCTTTTGTCAATCCTACCACAGAAAATATCTTTGATCCATTCACCAAGCCCCTTCCATCTTGTTGCATTGTTCATGAATTGATACATACCAAACCCTTGTGTTTCACACGAGTCCCAAAGCATGTCAGTTTCCACCCACTCGAGATGTATGTTGCTCTTTCTTGAATTAAGCCTTTGGTCCAGTCCTTGAGGTCCACAGCTCCCCATTCGCTATGATAGCTTTGACTCCTGCTTGGAAAGTCTTTCTCGTCACTGGTTTAACACCCTTTTATCAAGCTTATCACAGGAAATACCTTTGATCCGTTCACCCTAACCCTTTATGCGTGGTATCGTTCACGAATTGACATATGCCCAGCCTTTGCATTTCACAAGGATCCCAAAGCTTGTTGATTGTTGCCAACTCAGTATGCCGGCTATTTTCTCTTGTCTTGATGCATTGATGTATTCACCAGATCCCGTTTTGTTTAATTGGAAAACTTGGTGGCAGATTTTGAAGTCATTTCGCACTTGTTATGACCAGATAGACTCAAGAGGAGGAAATAAATAGGACTAAAGGAACATAGTAGGAGGACAATGAAAGAGATGGTTCCTAACAAGAAAACTACAAAGTAAAAACCTATCGGATGTGGATACCGACTCTAATGACCTTGACATGCACATGCATCCTATTTCGTTCAGTAAATCCGATTGTTCAGCTCTTTTTGTACCTTTTCGGCGTGAAACTGGGCTTCAATGCTCCGCTAACCCGATCTGATTCGCAGTCCTTATTCGACTTGTGGTGCCTGTAGGGTTTTCACCATCAAGCCTCTCTCATTTTGGTTTTCTCTCGTCTCACCGTCGCCTTATGGTGCCCATGAAGGTTTTCACCAATAAGACTCTCTCGTTTTTTATTTCTCTCAACTTTCACTGCCTTGGGGTACCCGTGGGGGTTCTCATCAACGAGACTCGGGGTGTTGCCCTTGATATGAATCACCTCTTCTTGCTTGACTCGTCATTTCTTGAAGAATGATCGGAAGCTCTTTCTTTAGACCGTAATGTGGGATTTTGGATAAGGTTAGAAAGAAAGGGTATCGAAGGCTCAAAACAATCCAACATGGGTTCAAAATTACAAGTTTCGAAATCAGATTTCTCCCAACCACGACTTCTGCCCCGGTTTCCTTCTTGGGGACTTTTGGACTTTTATTTTGGTGTGACTGAACCTCAGAGAGAGGCTGCCTACGTACCCTTTCGGGATCAGTCAAACGTCTTTCAGGCCATAGAATTACTTCGTTCATGCGATCTTTCCTTTCTTCCACTTTTCTTTTCATTTCTTTTCTTTTCTCTTTTCTCTTTTCTTTTCCTTTTCTTATTTTTATTCCCTTTTTTTTCTTTTCTCTTTCTTCTTCTTTTTTTCTTTTTTTTCTTTTTTTTTCTTTTCTCTTTTTTTTCTTTCTTTTCTTTTCTATTCTCTTCTCTTTTTCTTTTCCTTCTTCTTTTCTTTTGGACTGTTTTTTTCTTGTTTCTCCGCTGATTTTCCCCGCTCGGGCTTTCGAGTTTTGCTATTGATTCCGAAAGAGGGGTATGATAGAAAATAAATGAAGCTCAAAAGGGGTAACAACGGATAAAGTGTTTGGATAGCAGAACAAAATGCCTTCGTCATTCCAATCTCCAAAACATGCCAAGTACAAACTACACGATTAAACAAACTAAGGAAAACTTACGTAACATCTTTTGATTGCACCAGAATTAATAACCATATTCACATATTTGCCTCCTATATTTGTCAATTACCCAGCACCATTGGGCAACAAACACGGTACCACGAAAGGCCCCTATAGACTTGGGGAAAACTTGCCTTTGGCGTCAAACCGATGCAGCATGATGCATATCTGTACGTTCTATCTGCCCCCAGTTTCACACATTTTGGGCTCGAAGTGATCTCAAAATGCCTTTACTTATTTCCCTCGAATGTCCTTATCATCTTCAACATAACTTCATTGCTTCATTACTAAACCGACTGAGAATTATATTAGACTGACGGTGAAAGGATTTAAACAACAAACAGGCAAACTAGACTAGGGTTACAACCCTCGAACAAACCTAGACAGCACTAAACAAGCTATTACGACTAGACAAACAAGGTAAAGTGAAAGGATAGAAGGATTTGAGTCACAAGACAATATCCGGATTATAACCTTGAAATAACCCGAAAAATAGAAATGACAACAAAATAAACCACCAAAACTCCACTCTAGCTAACCAAGAGATGGAACATCTCCCCAATTACCAAGCACGACATGTTTAGCCACTGAGTTTCGCATCAATATTGCTAGAACAATCATAAGTCTTCATCACGATGTTCTTAGCAAACTGCCTTTGGGTTACTTTTGCCGGCTCGTTCTCACGATCGACCTCTGATAGCGCTGACACTTTAGTAGCATCTGGACCTCCAGGGATCTCAGAAGAGTTCTCATGTTCCTTTTCAAAATATATCATACCCACCATATGCGTCTCATTGTGCACAGGAGATGGACTCTGGCTAGTGTTTGCTGTATATGGACTTTGCATGACAATGTCGTCTACATCAATAAGCTTCTGAATCGCATTCTTCATATTCTAACATTTCTCTATGTCGTGCCCCAAGGCATCTGAGCAATATGCGCATCTTTGAGAAGGATCAAACTTCTTCGGACGAGGGTTCGACATTTTTATCTAAATCGGCTTCAACATGTCCAATGTCCTTAACCTCTGGAACATACTGGCATATAACTCTCCCAACGGAGTGAAGGTTTTCTTCATCCGTAACCTCTCATTCTTGAATGCTGGATTGGGCTGAAAACTTGATCCATGGTGTTTTTAGTAAGCTCGCAGGGGTAGATAGGTATTTCTTAGAGATGGGTACTGGGAATGTTATGTGCGACTTTGGGATTTTTGTAGAGAGAGGTAGCATCGGGGAGAGTCACCTAGTGCATAAGGATAGCCACAGGGACGACATTGATGCTAGAAGTGTCGATCAGGAAAACTTATCGGATCGTCTCTTCTGTTCCTCTTTCTTCCAACCAAGCTTACTGGGACGTTCTGAATGGCTTCCGAACAACTCACGATTTTGCCTGACTTGATCCCTTCTTCTACTAGCTCCCCCAATTTTAACACATCATTGAAAGGATTTCCCAGGGCCGGGATCAAATGGCTGAAGTAGGTGGGTCCCTGGGCCTGTAGAAAAAGCTCAACCATTTCTTCTTCACTAATCGAGGGACTGAATCGAGCAGTTTGCTCCCTCCATCTGAGCCCAAACTCATTAAAGCTTTCCTCTGGCTTCTTTTCCATCTTAGATAGCGAGGAGCAGTCTGGGTAACACTCAATTTTCATTAAAAGTATCGGAAAAAGTCTTGAGCCATGTCACCCAATGTAAGCCACTTATCAACATCTTGACGAGTATGCCAGTCCAAAGCTGCCATAGCCAAGCTCTCACCAAAGTATGCTATCATCAAATCATCTTTCTCTCCAATGATTCTCATTTCATTGCAATAGACCCTTAGGTGGGCTACCGGATCTCCACACCCATCGTACAAGTTAAATTTTGGTACTTTGAACCCTGCGGGCAGGCAGGCGTCGTAGGGCATACTTAGTTCTTTGCAAGTCATGCTACCCTGGCCTTCCATTCTTCGCTTGTCTCTTAAAGACTGCTCTACGCTTTTCAGCTTTCTGGGTACCCCATCTCGCCGTTCTCTTCCTGTAACCTTTTAATTTCTAGCATGAAGTTCATCCCGGGAGCTCTTCTTGTATGAATCAAGGACTTTATGGGCAACCTCTGGGGGTGATATTGGGCATTACGAGCTTTGAGTGGGTATTCATTGTTTGGGGTAGTGGATATAACAGGAGGGCGATTTTGGGGAGAGGTAACTGGAGGATGAGTGATGGATCTACTGGGGTGGTTGGGAAAATTGTGATAAGCGGGTGTATCTGGAGAATATGGGGGATCATCTGGCACTGTGTTGGGAGTTTGGGTAAAGGCAGCATCTGGAAAAATCGGCGGTGGCGGGGGTGGTGCCTTCCTAGTCATCCAGGCTTGATACATGTCTTCCATATGTTGTCTTAACATCCACATCTCTTCGACCAACCCATTATCCCGTTAAACCAACTACTGTCGGGCGCCGGTATCAACCAACTCAGTTCTATTGTTGTTTGCCATTGCCTTTTGTCCTTGTCTTGTAAATAAGAGTTACCACTTTAAAACCACATATCAACCACCTCTCTGAATGACATGACGAAATAAAACCATCACGTTAGCGTTAGGGCATTTAACATATTGGTAACCACATATTTAGGGAGTGAATGCATCTAAGCAGTTAACAGTTCCTATTATGCTTTTGATCGGTCACATGCGTCATCCCGGCCTTTTCCTTATTTCCAATTGCAAACTTTCTATTTCTTTGTTTTCTCTTTTTTCTTCTTTTCACTTTTGCCTTTGTCTTTTCTTGCTCCTATTCTCTCCCTTGCTTGTTTTTCCGCTCTTTTCTTTTCTTTTTGCCTTTTCATTGTTTTTCCTCTTTTTTATTTCCTTTTTTTTCTTTTTTTCTTTTGGTTATGGTCGAATCCTATGGAGATTGCCTACGTATCATGACCCCGCATGAATCAGACCAACCGTAATTCTTGCGACTAAATGCAAAAATAAGGAAACTATTTTTGGGAAATTTCCAATTTTTCATTAGTAACAACCGCGACTACAAAAACTACTAGACTATTTGTTTTTCTTTTTCTCAAAAGGAGAGTACAAAAACAAACTCAAAAACAAAATACAGACTTGATTAACTAGGAATACATCAAAGCTTCAAATCCAGGGGCTCGCGGGGCATCACTCGGCATCGCCACGGGCCTGCGCAAGATTGAGAAGGTTTCAACGTCAACTGTGACTATTTAGAGAAAACTGGCCATCTAATGACTTATTTTGACTTAAAAAGACAAGTGTCTATTTTAGAAAAAAAAATTTATTTAAGAAAACTAAGACTCGGTTTTGCAAATACGGCCTTTCAGCACTTCCGAAAGGGGGATTTTAAGGTTGTGCTCGCAAACCATTTAAAAATGACTCAGGGTGGCTGTTCTTGCAAAAACAGCCTTCTGGCGCCCTTTTGGGGGACATTCGCCTTATTTTTAAACAAAAATGGTATCACCCGACTTATTGGATAAAAAATAAAATTTTGGTATTTTTGGTTATTTTAGCAAAAGGGGTGGTTGGACCCGATGAGGGTTGTCTACGTGTCTCACACCTGGTGAGAATCAAACCAGCGTAGTTCAGGCAGACTCGCCAAAATAAAGCTATTTTTGAACAACAATTTTCTTTTTATTTTTCATTTTCTTTTTCTTTTTCTTTTTCCCTTTTTTTCATTTTTCAAAAATCCGATAGCATTTCGGTACTATCTGGGTATTGGTGTTTTCAAAAAAAAGGTTTCACTCACTGAGTCCTAACACTGCTATTTTTCACAATTTTTCACTCATTATATACAAGCCGGTCAACATGCAAAGCCGAGCAAATAAATGCGCAAGTATCACGTAAGATGCATCAAGATGGTCATTTCAATTCAGGTCACCTGTCCTAGACGGACCCAACACCTGTGTTGAGTCCCCTAAATCAAATGCACATGATGCAAACAAGCATCCTACTAGGGACCCGGCATGAGGTTATTGTTTTTTTAGGTTTAAACCCTAGGTTTATTGGTCTAGACCTGGCTTACCCGAGCGGACAACTCGGGCCGAGGGGAAGGCAGCGTACCGGGGATACAGAAGCTCCGCCAGCTTAGCAACTTATCCAAACCTCGTTCTAAATTGGAAAATACTCTAAACAGAAGAGAAGCTACACGAAGTGCACCCTTCTCAATGATGTAGAAGAATCAGAAAGAGGAAGAGATTCACGACAATTTATATACAATTCAACAAATATCAAAGCGGTAGAACATTTAGCACATATAGCATGGAACATGTAGCAAAATCAGATAAAGCCAAATATAACAATTTACCTAAGCTCGAATTCTTGAACCCTGAATCGAAATTCTGGGTTCTTCTCCCCAGCACAGTCGCCAGAGCTGTCACACCTCCTTTTTCGCTACGACACCCCGCGAAGGGTATAATAAAGTGATTTTTCCAATTAAAGGACAATTGAAACGGGATTCATTTATTAAGAGATTCAGAGTCACCACTTGGGAGATTTATGGTGTCCCAAGTCACCGGTTTGAATCCCGAGTCGAGGAAAGGGTTTGACTCTGTATTACAGTGGCGAACCAAAAATCCGGGTAAGGAATTCTGTTAACCCGGGAGAAGGGGTTAGGCATTCCCGAGTTCGGTGGTTCGAGCACAGTCGCTCAACTGCTATATTTGGCTAAAATTTGATTTTTATACATGTTAAAACCTATAGTGCAATTTTAGAATTATTTACCGCTTTCGTTAATTTTAAGAAAGTGAACGTCGTTTAAGAATGTATTTTCGGATCACATCACATGAAATGCACCCGGATCCTCGACACATTCTTATTCAATATTTTGGGATTTGGATTTGGCTTGCATGAAATGTACACCCGCATTTAAGAAGGTAAATTTATTAAAAGCGCGCCTAAAGTGGCTAACGTGTTATCATCTTTGCGGGAAGCCGTGAAATTCGCTAAACGGCATGCCCGAATTCTACGTATTTTATTATAAGCATTTAATGAGGGCCCCGCAATTTATACATTTTGTTTGGCGAGGCTCATCTCATCATATTATTTTAAAAGCCAACCTAAAGCAAACTACTATTTTTTATTTATTTTTGTCTCTAAAGGACCTAATTAATTTACATTATTAAAGCTATGGTTAAAGTAGTCAAGGAATTTGGGCTCCGGTTCAAATCCACACTCGAACAAGGGGTGAACCTCTTAATTCAAATATGCTACTTAACCGGAAAGCCAAAAACCTATACTACAAAATTAATCTTAGATTTAATACTCACAATATTTGACTTTGGAATTTGCCCAAAGACAATACAAATGAAAGCCATCGGACTTGGGCCTAAAATGGGTAGGGCTATGACCTGGGCCTTGTATCAGCACTATTGAGGCCTAGATCAGATGGTACAGCCAATAAACGAGCCCAGACAAAGCAATGGAAACTATACCAGTGATTAAGTTTGATACTTGAAATAACGAATAAAAGGGAAAATTTCAAATCCAATCCAATTGTCAGTTTTAATCTAAATCCGCTACCCAATCTAATTTGACAAGGCGTTGTAAGCACTCAAAAGCCTTAATGACTGGATTAATGCCACTAAATTTAGAACATAGTTGACATGCTGGGAGATTGATTGTTTGAGCTCATAAATCACCTTTAACTATTCACCCTAATTACAGAGTCAATTCTACTAACAATTAATTCGGGCATTGAATTTAAACCTACAATCTATTATGTGCAACAATTCCAAATGATAAAACAAAATCAGTCTAATTGATTGAGCGTGCTCCTATGATTGTACCCGAGCCATCGCTTGGCAGGGCTTATACGATTGGCCTTTAACATCCTGGAGCTGAGGGTTAATAAGGACTTAAACAAGTCATGACGAAATAGCTAATTTGAGTTATACTAGATCTAAATTTAGGAAGTTAAAAGTCCATACAGTCCAGTGCAGTCCATGGTCCTAATTAATACATTTCAAACATTGCTTAAATAGATCAATTAAACCAAAAGGCTAAGCTAGACGACATCGAGCAAGTAGTTCTTCATTATTTGACTTCAAATGTGTTCATACATGCTGATATGATTCCAATATCTCTTGAGTCTAAGGATATACCTGGAATTAGAACAGAAATGAAGAAGAGGTAAGTCAGCTAAGCAGTAGCTAACAGTAGCTCAAACTCAAGGCAGTTAGATCAATTTTTGACTCCAAAACACCACAGCCAAACCAGGAAGGAATAACAGCAGATTACACACCAAAAGCAAGCAAAACCCGATACGATTGGATCAAATTCTACTCGAAATCAACTAGAATTCCTGGACTTGAACCCAAATCAGATCGAAGAGATGCTCAGGCCATTTTTAACCCTCGGTTGACTGAAAAATTACTCTACAGCTGAAAATCTAACTTAAACTCCTAAAAGAGTTCGAATGGAACAGTATTTTTTGGATTTTTTGTAGTTTTTGGTTTTGTATTTTTTCTTCCTATTGGGATGAACTGAGATCTAAAAGAGCTTTGAATTTTGAATTCAAATTCCAGATATGCTGAAATTGTAAAGACTATTTTGGGGGGATTTTTGGGGTTCAAAACTTGTTTCCTAAGGCAGAATACGCTGCCTTTTATAGGCAAAAGTGAGGGGCAGCCCTCAGATTTTTAGTTTTAGCTTTTAGTCCCTCAATTATTAACTTGTTGGTCAAGTTAGACCCATTATTTACTTTTAAACCCCTTACTAGAAGCTTCCGGAGGTTTCATGTTCAGTTATTAAAATATTCCCTTAGGCTGAACCCCTGAATTACCATTGATTAAATCCAAAATTACCAAACCTATGTTTACTAACCATCAGTCCTTTTTACCTAGTTAGAATCTGACTATAGTTAAACTAACTACTCTAATTTCAGTTACAACCAAACATTACTAATTAAGAAGATTTAATAATTGAACTAATTAATCAAATAGCTTCCAATTAACACTAAACACTAAACTAGATTTAAGCCAGGATCAGATTAATCTGAAACACAAAACTTAAAAGAACAAAATTTCTTCAAATCTTCAAACTCACACTCAAACCAAATCAGATCAAAGCAAATTCAATAATCAGAATAAAACTCAAATTGAAATCCTAGAGTTGGTATGAATTACCCCATCAAATCCACAGAACAAGGATAACAAATTAAAATAACACTACATCAATTAACATGAATAAACTGAAACCCTACTAACGAACAATCAATAAAGAACTTGAATTAAACTTAGAGCATTTGAATAAAATACTACTCCTAAGCTAATGACAATTTTGAAAAACAATTTCATGTTATCAACTACTCATGGAGCAAGAACAACACGAGGAAAGAAGAAAACAGAAATAAAATTGGAACAAACTCACTGATGGTGACTTTAGGGTTCTGCCGGCCTATCACCTCAAAAATCAACCAACTCCTGCTAGATTCGAATGCTTCTAATGATGGATTCACCATGAGGGAAGGGAGGGGGTCGTATGGTATGAATTTGAGGTCGTGTGGACAAACTTGCATTTTGGTCCGAATTTACGATCCAAGATTCGAGAAGTTTGGTTATGATTTGAGTGAAACTAAGGACGGATTTGAGATGAGGGGGAGGAGGATATCCTATGGTGTGATTTTGGGGAGATTTGGAGAATCGCCACCGGCGGAGGTGATTTTCGGGCGGCGGCGAGGGGTGGGAGACGGCGGAGACGCGGTGGACTGATGATGGGCGGCGGTGGGAGACGGAGAGGTGACGGGGGTACGAGGATTGAGGGGTTTGTCTTTAGGGTTTAAAGACATTTTTATGTAAAATTTTGCATCTATTTGGAGCCGTTGGATCAACAAAGATGGATGGATTGGATCTATTGATGGCAAACGGTGTCATTTCATCCTGGGGGGGGG
>MU668994.1:49636-78286 GCA_026770625.1 Nicotiana glauca
AAGAAATGAACGGTCAAGATGGATTGGGACTTAAAGATCTCGAAACGACGTCATTTCGTTTTGGGGGGGCAGGCCGGGTTTGGGCGTGGATTGGGCTGATTGGGGCGGGGTTTTGAGGGGTTTGACTTGGGCTTTTGGGAATTTTGGCCTGGGTTGCACGAGATTGGCCCAAATATTTGCCAACCCTTGCTTTGTTTATTTCATTTTCTTTTATTTGTTTTCTTCTTTTCTTTTTGTACTTTATTTATTTATTTTTCTTAATTTTTTGATTTTATTAAATGTAAGCTTAAAAATAAAGGACCCAAATTGATGCTAACTAAAATTTTGAAATTAACTAATTTCTAATTTAAAAGCAAACTTAAGACAAATTCTAAAAATTAAAAGTAGAAATGCAAAGAACCATTTTTGTTATTTTCTTTATTTATTTGTAATATTAATCACTAATTAATCCTAAAATATGAAATTGACCCTACATGCAAATGCCATGTATTTTTGTATTTTTCATGAATTAAGCAACAATAAACGTGCACAAACAAATGCAAACAATTAACAAAAATGCCATAAAAATCCATAAAATTGCAAATAATGAAAAGAAATTATTTTGTTTTGAATTTATGGGTGTAATTCATATAGGGAAAAAATCACGCGCTCACACTTATGCTAAGTTACCTAGTCTCCCTAGAGTGATTCTAGTTGTGTTGTTTATATGTCCTCAACATGCTTCTGCTGTGATTTTTGCTTCATGTTTCAATTACCTGCATTCTAT
The DNA here is from genome assembly GCA_026770625.1 of Nicotiana glauca. Lineage (NCBI taxonomy): Eukaryota > Viridiplantae > Streptophyta > Magnoliopsida > Solanales > Solanaceae > Nicotiana > Nicotiana glauca. The sequence goes on from MU668994.1 coordinate 50,403, forward strand.
CTAACCTATTAGTTCTGTAGAACCCCTTGAGAACTCTATGCCTGCTATTGTTTATGCACTCCATTAAGGTGCATTCTATGTGTTTCCAACCCCTTTTCCCTTGTATCAAAATTGTTTGTCAAAGTACTCTTCAAAGCTTTTTGTTTGTGGCTTATGTTCTGATTGTATACTGTTTTTCATACTTTTTTCAAGTTGTTTTTATCACTAAAATCAGTACTATTTTTTTAGAAACTTTTTTCACTCCTAAGACCTTTCTTTATAATGTTTACCAAACTCTTTCAAATCATTATGCATTCTTACTTACTCTTAGATTACTAAGTCCTGCCCCTCTGGTATATGTACTGCTTAGAGACCCTTGAGGTCCCTCTAAACTTTGGCATATCAGGGCTGGTAGTTCCATACTGCACATAAATTAGTTCTTATTTGAGAAAGGTCCGAGTATGAGCACTGACCGGGATCCTTGAGGTCCTTAGGGAACTTTGACACACCTGTACATGAAATTAGCTATAAAACTTTGGGCGCTTGAGACTACTGAAGGCTTGGAAATTACTTTGGGCCTACTTCAGGCTCCCTAAAGCTTAATATGTATTTATATTTGTATAATTTATTCAGTTCTTGGTCTTTAATAATTAATTATAAATAAATATTATTGTGACTAGTGTAAAAGTAGGGTAGTTGTATACTGTGGATAAAAGTTTGGTAGATAACATGCCTATATGATTCATTTCGATTCAAACGTGTTTTGGTAGATAACATGCCTATAGGATTTTGCTTTGGTTCAAATCAATTCGACTGGCTTTACTTTACACTATAGAAATCATGCCTATATGATCTAAATCAACTTCAATTATAGAAATCATGCCTATATGATCTAAACCAGCTTTAATTATATAAATCATGCCTATAGGATCTAAATCAGTTTTAATTATAGAAATCATGCATATAGGATCCAAAATCAGCTTTAATTAGATCTAAAATCAGTTTAACTCATGCTTGTAGATTCTGAATTGGCTTAACTAACTAATCTGATAGTTTCTTCAATGTTGTGTTAGTTAACATCACTAAAAAGCATGCCTATTGGATCCAAATTCCTGTTTAAAATTGCTTACTGATTTACTGCATTCTTGATTAATGATTAAATACCATGCTAATAGGACATCACTATTACACGCCTAGGAAAGCCTATGGGGTGATTAAAATTCCTGCAAATTGTAAAACTACACCTTGTATTTGTGACTGCTCATATTCAACAGGTTTAAAAATCAGTAGGCAAATGGATTAAGTTCTTTTATAGTTTAGTTTCAAATCAGTACTGCATATTCTATGCTCAGCTAGATATCTTGTTCTATGTCTTCTTTTAAATACCTGAAACTTTTTTTAAGACGTGCACTTGCTTGCTCCATTTGTGGAGGTAAAACTTGAGCCTTTAATTGTTCTAGTCCTAATTATTTTGATTGTCGCCTAGATTTTTCTCCTTTATGTACCTTAGGATGGTCTAGAACTACCCACACTAGAGCTCCTAAATACCTCAGGGTCACAAGGAAGGAACGGGTAGTACACACATAGGATATCTTTCAGGGTTGATAGAACGCTTTAGTCTATAACCAAGGGGAGGGAATTGGGTAATAAGGTTATGATGACCGCGTATTAATGCCACATGTAGCCCCTCATTGAGGAGTGATTACTGGGCATTATATGGGTATGATCCTATAGGCTAACCAACCTAGGATCCCTCTTCCCTATTCTTATGTGTTTTAAATGAACTTTCTTTTCTTTACGTATATGTATGCAAATTGTTCAAACATGTCCCTTGCTTCCATAACCTGAATCATACATGTGTTTAGAATGTGAAAACATGCCTTTATTTGAGAATATGTGTTGAAATTGTTTTCTTGTAAAATGAATAATTCACATAGTTTAAGTTCGGTTGGGACCGACCATTGTGGATCGCGACAGGTGCCTAACACCTTCCCCTCAAGGTTATTTTGAGCCCTTACCCTATTCTTTGGTAATGAAAACTAGTTCACGAGTTAATCATTCGAGGTACCTGTTACACCCCATATTTTTGTACGTAAAATTATGCCATAAGCAAATTGGTAAAATCTCGAAAATGAGATATTACATCCCGCATTTTTCATGTTACATCTCTGTTTTCATACGTTAGTTTCATCTTCAGTTAATCGACGTAGACTTAGTGATGAGATTATCTTGAGGTTAATGTATTTACACTATTAATATCAAGCGATAACTAGGTGTCATGAAGGATAAAGGGCACATAAAGTAAAGAAAATGAGTTTCATTGAAAGTGTCCAATTTGGGATAAAATACGAGTCAAGCGATAATACCGATAATTATGAACTAGTACCATGCAAGGTACCATATAATCACGGTAGTATAATGTATAAAGTATATTAAAAATGAATAATATTTGTAGGTAATTTGAGATAATTATTAATTATACGGGTAATTGGTTAATTATCGAGTAGGGACATTATCTAACTAATTATTAAAATATAAGATAAAGATTAATTTTCCCCCCAACGTGGAAAGCCTCCTAGATTTCTTTAATGACTATTCATGAAAATTTTAAGGTGTTATAACCTAAAGCACTAAGCTTGCTATGAGACTACCTAGACTTATGATTAAAATCTCAAAAAAATCAAAATCAACAAACTTTTCCATAACATCTTATGAAAGCTTACTAGCAAACATATGAAAGCTTTCATAATATCTTATGAAAGCCTTCCAGCAAAAAAATTTCTAACGTTTTTTTCTAAAAGAGCTTCATCAAGCGTTCCATTTTTAAGTTACTTAAGGAAAATGGTTCAATCAAGATGGTCTCTTCATAAGCAATGTCGTTGTTCAGGCTTTTCATATAATTTGTTCCGTATTTTAGCGCAATTAACGCGTGTTAGAGGATTGTCAAGAGAATCGACTCAGGTATGTTAAGGCTATCCCTTTTTTTTGGCATGATCTATATGACACGAACGAAATGAGAAAATGCACAACTTCCATATATGACTCTATTCATAGAAGTATTAGGAGTGCTTAGGTTCTTGAATTCCCTTGTATCATGTTATTCTATCATCTATTCATGGGTCTCAGAAAATACGTAAGTTGAAAAAAAATTTACTTTATGATATTACTCAAAGGTAAAATGGTCTTATGACATTCCGAAAGATTTTATTAACGTACTTTTCCTACATTGCATTCATGTACATTGACCCATGACCAGATGGCGTTATATATGCGTATATATGTAAGTATATATATGCATATGGGATATAGGAAAGGTTATGGTATTATATACGCACCACCACCTGATCAGCTGGTACGTTTATGATTTTGCCCACAGTGGCCAAGATGATATAATAGGATGCCCTCAGAGGATGATAATGTTATGAAACATGTGCTTATGCACAACATGACATTCATACGCATATGCATGATACTATAATTATTTAATGATTTACAAAGTTATTCATACTTATAGGTTGAGTCATGTACTCTATATTTCTTCCATGTCTCTTATGTACTTATTTACGTGCCTTACATGATCGGTACATTATTTGTATTTGACGTCCTTTTTGCCTAGGACGTTGCGTTTCATACCCTCAGGTCCCGATATATAGGTCGAGAGCCCTCCAAGCAGGTTACTATCTCAGCGAAAGATTTTGGTGCGCTCCATTTGCTTCAGAGTTGCTTGTTAGGTTAGTATGAGTGACATGTATATTGTTTGGTATGGCGGGACTCTGTCTCGGCCTTTATGAATATTATATATTCTTAGAGGCTTGTAGACATATATCATGTACGTAAAAGATTGAATAGCCTTGTCAGCTTATGTTTAGTATACGAGTGATCACTTTGGTCTTATAGGCCCGTACTGCATATGTATAAGTTTGTATTCCCTCATGTTTTACTTCAGTTCATTTACCTATGATAGAATGATATGAAAGATATGTTATGTTGGTACTCGATTGAGTAAGGTACCGGGTGCCCGTCGTGGCCCATCCGTTTGGGTCGTGATAGTGCCCTAACGCACCATAACTCTTTAGGTGGCGACTCTTCAAAAACTAAAATTCCCAAGAGGAAACGAGTTATTCCTCCTGTGAATATCGAAACCCGGACTTCCCCGTGAAAAACGGAAAAATGGGTCGCGACAGTGTGTAGCACTCTTGATCAGGCGGCTTTTGTTCCTGCCTCAACAGCCACTTCTCATGCTAGAGGAGGTGCTAAAACTCCCGCTGCCCGCACACCGATCAGGTGATGCAGGGACTTCAGACACCGGGGGTACCATAAGCCCAGTCGGTTCTAGTTGTTCAGGACTATGTGGTTCTTTCCATACCTGATGATGAGCAGTGTATATTAGAGAGGTTTGGAAGACTTCAGCCTCCAACTTTCAGTGGTGTAGAGGGATAGGATGCCTAGGTTTTGTTAGATAGATATTAGAGGATTCTCTATACGAAAGTATTATTAAGACTAGTGGGCTCTCGTTCACTACTTTTCCATTCGCTGGAGTTGGCTTCACTTGGTGGGAGGCTTATGTGAAGTGTAGACTTGTTGGTGCAGCGCTTTTGACATGGTAACAGTTCTCCATTCTATTCCTCGACAAGTATGTGTTGCAGTCCCGTAGGGAGGAGCTCCACAGACAGTTTGAGCAGTTGCGTCAAAATGATATGACTGTGACACAGTTTGAGATAAGATTTTTTGAGTTAGCCCGTCCTGCTATTTGGTTGGTTCCCACAGACAGGGAGAGGATCAGGAGGTTCATTGATGGTCTTGCATATCAGCTTTGGATTCTTATGACTAGGACGATAGTGTTTGGTGGTTCTTTTGGGGAGGTTGTTGACATTGTTCCGGAGATAGTCTGTTCGCCACTTAGAGCGAGCTGAGAGAGCAGCCAAGAGGCCTCATGATCAGGTAGTTTTGGTGGTGTCCCTTCTAGAGTCCAGTTCTACCACGGCAAGGGTCGTCCATACAGACATGCTCAGACGGCTCGTCCAGTTCACCGTGGCGCACTTAGTGCCCTTCCAGCTCAGACTTTGTCTTATAAACCATCAACTTAGGGTTCATTTGTGACTGATCCTTCTAGTGGTTACCCTGGTGCTCGAGGCTCCTTTCAGTCCCCAGTGCCATTTGCGGGGCGAGGTTTCTTTTAGTGTGGATATTTGGGGTCATAGCAAGAGGTAGTGTCCCCGTCTTTTGGGAGGTTCATCTTAGGAGAAGAGTCAGCCTTCAACTTCAGCACTAGTTACTGCACCACCCGCCCAGTCAGCTCGGGGTGGTGGTCACTCAGCCAGGGGTTGCCCTAGAGGTAGAGGTCGATTAGATAGTAGTCTACCTGTTTCTATGCACTCCCTGCTAGACCCGATGTTATTGCTTCAGATGCTGTGATCACATGTATTATCTATGTTTTCCACAGGGATGCCTCTGTATTATTTGACCCTCATTCCATTTTTTCATATGTGTCATCATATTTTTCTCATTGTTTGGATACGCACTACTAGTCTCTTATTCCATATGTTCATGCATCTACACTGATGGGTGATACTATTATTGTTGACCGTGCATATCGGTCTTGTGTGGTGAATGTTGGTGATTGGAGACTAGGGTTGATCTGTTGTTACATAGTATAGTTGATTTTGATGAGATTTTAGGGATGGATTGGCTATATCCCTATCATGATATTTATACTGCCACGCTAAGACTGTAACGTTGACGATGCCGAGGTTTCCACAGATTGAGTGGTGAGGTTTTTTAGGGTATGTTCCTAGTAGGGTGATTTCGCTCTTGAATGCTCAACGGATGGTTGGGAAGGGTTACCTTTCTTATTTGGCCTTTGTGAGGAATGTCAGTGCAGAGACTCCTGCTATTGATTATGTTTTGGTGGTGAGAGATTTTTTGGATGTGTTTCTTGCAGACTTGGCGGGCATGCTGCCGGATAGAGATATTGCTTTCGATATTGATTTGGTGCCATGCACTCAGCCCATTTCTATTCCACCATATCGTATGGCAACGAGGGAGTTAAAGGAATTGAAGGAGTAGCTTTAGGAACTCCTTGATAAGGGGTTTATTTCGCCCAGTGTGTCACCATAGTGAGCACTAGTCCTATTTGTGAGGAAGAAGGATAGGACTATGAGAACGTGCATTGATTGTAGGCAATTAAACAAAGTCACCATCAATAACAAGTATCCTTTGCATTGTATTAATGATTTGTTTAACCAGCTTCAGGGAGCAAGGGTGTTCTACAAGATTGACTTGAGGTTAGGGTATCACTAGTTGAATATTTGGGACTCGGATATTCTTGAGACATCTTTCAGGACCCATTATGGTCATTATGATTTCCTTGTGATGTCTTTTGGACTGACCAATGCCTCAGCATCATTCATATATTTGATGAACACAGTGTTCCAGCCTTCTCTCGACTCGTTTGTTATTGTTTTCATTGATGGTATCCTGGTGTACTCTCGTAGCCAGGAGGTGCATGCCCTTCATTTGTACAATGTGTTGCAGCGATTGAGGGAGGAGAAAATTTATGCTAAGTTCTCTAAGTGTGAGTTTTGGCTCAGTTCAGTAGTGTTCTTAGGACACGTGGTGTCCAGTGAGGGTATTCAGGTTGATCCGAAGAAGATAGAGGTTGGCCGAGACCGTCCTCAACCACAGAGATTCGGAGCTTTTTGGGTTTGGCGGGTTATGACCGTCGGTTCGTGCTGGGTCACACTTCTATTGCATCTCCCTTGACCAAATTTACCAAAAAAGGTAGTTATTTCAGGTGGTCAGATAAGTGTGAGGTGAGCTTTTAGAGAGAAAAAGCCCAAAATCGTACATTATCTTTGGCTTTAGACTCAAAGTCATACATATTCTTCCACATGGAGCACTAATAGTCCATTAACTTAAACAAAGTGGTGCACTTTTAGTCATAATACTAAATACCATTAATGTTTAACATAAATCTAAAATCTTACAAAATATTTGTTATATTTATTTTCTTGCATATTGAAAGAAATAAATATGAGAGATTTATCTAGATAGTAAATAGCAAATATACATAAACTTTATTTACTATTTATTTACTATACTTAAAATATACATTTACTAAGAAATGTTAAACATTGTTAATTTTTATTTATTAGATACATAAAATTTAAAATATTATCCAGATTTTTTATTAGATACATAAAAAAAATTTAATTTTATTTATGTTTACTAGTTAATTTTAAATTCTGTTAAATATACATAATTTTTTTTATGTATCTAATAAAAAATTTAGATAACAATCATTGCATAATATTTCTAACAATGTTTTTAAAATCTAGATAACATTTTTAACAATATTTATTTGCAATGATTATTATCTAGATAACCTTAAATATTATCTAGATTTTTTATTAGATACATAAAAAAATATGTATATTTAATGGGTTTAAAATTAAATAGTAAACATTCATAAAATAAAATAAAAAATTTATCTATCTAATAAAAATATGGATAACATTTTAAAGTTTACGTATCTAATAAATAAAAATTAACAATGTTTAACATTTCTTAGTAAATGTATATTTTAAGTATGGTAAATAAATAGTAAATAAACTTTATATATACTTGCAATTTACTATCTAGATAAATCTCTCATCTTTCTTTCTTTCAGTAAGCAAGAAAATAAATGTAACAAATATTTTGTAAGATTTTAGATTTATGTTAAAATTAATGGTGTTTAGTATTATGACTAAAAGTGCACAACTTTATTTAAGTTAATGGACTATTAGTGCTCCATGTGGAAGAATACGTATGACTTTGAGTCTAAAGCCAAAGATAATGTATGATTTTGGGCTTTTTCTCAGCTTTTAGAAGTTTAAGACTGCTTTGACCACAACTCCTCTGTTAATTCAACCATCAACTTCTTGTTCTTATTTAGTATATTGTAATGCTTCTCGAATCGGTATTGGGTGTCTCTTGATGTAGGAAGGTAGAGTGATTGCTTATGCTTCGTTCTAGTTGAAGCCCCATGAGAAGAACTACCCTCTTGATGATTTAGAATTGCTGCCATTATTCATGCATTGAAGATTTGGAGGCTTTATCTATATGGTGTGTCTTGTGAGGTGTTTACTGATCATCGTATCCTCCAGAACTTGTTCAAGCAGAAGGATCTCAATTTGAGGTAGTTGAGGTGGTTAGAGCTGCTAAGGGTTATGCTATTACTGTTCTCTACCACCTAAAAAAGGCCAATGTGGTGGCCGATGCCTTTAGTAGGAAGGTAGTGAGTATGGGTAGTCTTGAATTCATTCTTGTTTGGGAGAGACCTCTTACAGTTGATGTTCAGGTTTTGGCCAACTAGCTAGTGAGATTGGATATTTCGAAGCCCAGTGGGTTTCTAGCTTGTGTGGTTTCTCGGTCTTCCTTGTTTGATCGTATTAGAGAGCGCCAATATGATGATCATCAATTGATTTTCCTCAAAGCCAAGGTGCATCATGATGATGCCAGAGATATGACTATTGAAGATTACGGGGTGTTAAGGATGCAGGGTCGGATATGTGTGCCCAATGTAGATGGGCTTCTATAGGTTATTCTAGAAGAGGCCCACAACTTGCGATATTCCATCCATCCGGATGCCGAAAAAATATATTAGGATTTGATACAACACTATTGGCGGAGGATGGTGAATAAAGATATATTTGGATTGGTAGTTCAGTGTCTCAACTGTCAGCAGGCGAAATATGAGCACCAGAGACCGGGTGGCTTGCTTCAGTAGAAAGATATTCCAGCGTGGAAGTGGGACCGCATTACCATGGATTTTGTAGTTGGGATCCCACGGACTTCGAGGAGGTTCGATTCTATTTGGGTGATTTTGGATCAGCTGACCAAGTCTGTGCACTTCATTCTAGTGAGTACTACATCACCTCCTTTTTCTACTACACCCCGTAAAGGGTATATTAAGGGAGTTATTTCCAACTTGAAGTGACAATCGAAACGAGATTCATTATATTAAAAATCAGAGTCGCCACGTGGGATAATTAATGGTATACCAAGTCACCGGTTCATATCTCGAATCGAGGAAAGATTGACTCTGTTATATAGTCCGCGAACCAAAAATTCGAGTAAGGAATTCTCTTAACCTGGGAGAAGGTGTTAGGCACTCCCGAGTTCCATGGTTCGAGCACGATCACTTTGATCATACTTGGCTTGTAAAATTGTCTAGTTACTGATTATATAACCTACATGCGTTTACTTCTTTTACCGCTTTTAATTAAGAAAAGTTATCTTGAAACGGGTTACGCGTACGTATACCCGCTTGTTTGGCGCGTCAAAAATTATGTCATGCAAACGTGTCAAAGGTTAATAACGCTTTATTATTATTATGAAAATTTGGGCCGAAGTTGCGCGAACGCATACTCCGGTTTTGTTTTTAGAAGCGTAATTGTGTTACGCGGACGTATACACAATCACACTAGTACTTTAAAATGATCCAAAACGATATTCTACGAAATATTAGTCATTTTTAATATCTAGGTTATAAAGCTAATACGAGGGCCACGCACTTGTCATTTTTGTTCGGCATGACGCACCTCAAATCTAATTTAAAGGAATGTATTCAACTAAAGCAAACTACAAGGTTTATGAATTTTTTAACTAAACGACTTTGAAAATAGTGTGAAATTCATGAGATTATGAAATTTATTTGTGGAAGAAATATAGGAAATTATTTATGGAAATGTAAGCTAACCCAAGAATAATTAAAAATTAGACTAGTTAGAGTTATGTGCGCTAAAAGACTAGACTGAGGACACTTATGCCCATTTACCTGATCGGATTCAACAATAAAGCTTTTGACAAAGCAGCTTTCCAAACATTCACTATACCAATTCAATAAAGGAATAATACTAACTGAAGAAAATATACACTCGAATAGCGATACAGTAGATCCAAACAATAGAATATCTAGATTATAGCGATACGAAAATACAAAATAGGAAAATTGACTGAAATTAATATCTACCTACTTTTATTAGAGAAAACAACCAATTCTGTTTATCACAAAGGACAAAACTCAAACTAATAAAGAGTTGAACTATCACAGGACCAATTGGAAAGAAATATGCTAGCACAAAACCAAGCTCAGTATAACCTTGAGAGCCTAGGCGTGTTCAAGCTAAAAAAAAAAGGACCAGACTCGACATCGAGTCCAGACAACAGCAAATCCGCTACATTCGCCATGTTAATTCTTCATAATCCCCTCCTAATTACACGTTCCATGTTAATTACAGTAACTTAGCAACATGATCTTGGTGATTCCACAACATATCACAGGTCTAAAGCTACTGATACATTTACCAGTAGTTCAATCCGTTAACCTAATAGCCCTAACACATGGCAATCATTAACCTTAATAACAGCCTCATTACAATACCAATCTGAACTCAAAGTTTGTAAACAAAATTTCACATTAAGTATACTAGGAAAATAATTGATGACATCAACTAAGAAACAAGCTCAACATGAAAGTATAATCTTCATTTCTCTTCCATAAATCACATCATGATCAGCTTTTAAATGCCTAAAATAAGAGGTGTGTACTTGAAGATTGAAACAGGAAAAGAAAAGCGAGAGATCAGTAGAGGAATAGCAGAAATTGACATCAACAACAGCAGCACGGATCCAGTGATGAAACCACAGAAATAGTTCCAAACCTAATGGAACAGTAAATTCACAATTCAAAACTCAAAAAAATGCAATTAAACCAAGCTGACACCAGTTTCAAACACCTAGCCAACTCGATAAACACCAAGACCTGAACTCACTAACCAATCCTCAAACCATTTCAAAGCCCGGACAAAGAAAGAAACAAATATTATTCAGAGAGTGAAAATTTTTAAAATGTAGAGCCAAGTCTCAATAAAACAGTAGCAGCCTTTCTTTTTCTGGATTTTTTTTTCTAAGGCAAGAAAGAATGCCTTTATAGGCAATCAAATAGGGCAACCCTCAAAAATAGTTTTTCCCCTTTTACCCTTTTTATTCTTGTTTTAGCTTAGTGATCCCTCATTTTCTGACTTGGTGTCCAAGTAAAAGCCACTACAATTCTGAAATTCAATAGAAATCCCCACCCCAGCTTCCGAGAAGCTTCTATTTCAGTTACCAAAGATTCCCCTATCCTAAACTACCCTGAATACCCTCAAATTCCCTTGTTTTTCTTTTAGTTTCAACTATCTAATCTTCAGCTCATGGGTTGATTTTAAAAAGGACCCCCATCTAGACTATGGGCCTGCATATTATAGCCCACTTTCGTCATCTTTAGGCCATCTGAACATAGAGCTTTGAGGCTATATAAACAGAGCTTAACTGGGCCAAAAGAAAGAAAACAAAAGGGACAAGGGGGCAGAGAACTGGGTCCAAAGGGCTCAAGTGATTCCAAACAACAAACTCAATTAACCTATCAGTGGTTATAAACCTAGCAAACGAATTCGAGCAAAGCAACTAAACGGGCTACTCAACAACATTTGGCCCAAAAAAATTAAACAACTTTAAAATTTAATTATGAACAACAAACGAATTAATTCCAACCTCATCGACAAATTTAACAACTATTAACTCATAACTACTACCTACACCCAATTAATTAAAACAAAACAACAGAAAGGCATGAAAAATAAAATGAAGATGGAGAAGAAACAGACTCTGAAAAGACATGGTCGAGGAATACCTAAGGTCGGAGATTATTGGCTTGAAAAGCTTAACCGTCAAACTCCGATTTGTACCAAAGTTGGCATTAAACGCATGTTCTCTTTGAAAACACGTGACCAGTGCTAGCTCCATGCCCAATCGCTCGTGGAAACTTGAGAACTGAGCAGGTCTCCTTATCTGTGCTTTTAGATCTACGACTGATCCCATTCGGAGAGGATTTGAGGAAAGGAGATGGTGGACGGGGACTCAAGGGTGGACGGTGGTTATGGGGTTAAGTTTTGGGGCGGTTTGGAGGTGGTGCCGCCACCGAAGAAAGTGGGCCGCGCTAGGGTTCTACCTCCGTGGATCTAAAATTGGAAGAGTTCTAGAGGGGTTTGAGGGAAGCGACTGGAGATTTTGAAAGAGGGGGTCAAGGTGGGTTTGTGGTGTAATTTTGGTTGGGGTTGGAGATTCGCCGCCGCCGTAGGGCGATTTCTGGCGGCGGCTGTTGGTGGTGGATGGAGGTAAGAGATGAGGTTATACTGGTCTTAGGTTTGAGGTTGTTTGGACATTTTTATGTGGTTGGGATGGAGACTCTGGACCGATGGATGAGGGAGATGGAGGGCCTGGATTAATCTAACCTAATTGAACTCTAAACGATGTCATTTCACAGGTTTGGGCGACTGATCACTTGGACCGGGTTTTGGGGTGGGTCTTGGGCTACCTGAATGGGTTTGGGAGGGAAAGATTGGGCCTAGGTTCTTTAAACAAGGACTGGCCCAAATTTATTCTCATTTTAATCCTTTTCCTTTCATTTCTTTTCCACCAATTCTTTCTTCTTCTTTTTTTTCAAAATTTAAATTCAAAAAATCTAAATTAATTTCTAGAGCTTAGTTGACCTAAAATACTAATTAAAACCTAAATGATAATTATCAGAATTAATAGATTAAGGACAATCTATTCGAAATTAAAATTAAAATTAAGGGCACAAAATAGCTATATTTTTTTGTATTTTCCATTTTACAAAATAACCTAATTACTAATTAATTCTTAAAATGCATAATTAACTCCTAAATGCACATGTAACACATTTTTTATATTTTCAATTAATCGAGTAAACATGCACAGACTAATGCAAACACTTGACAAAAATTCACAAAATTTCAAATAATGGAAAAAATGATTTTGTTTTGACTTTATGGGAGTAATTCATTTTGAAAAAAAAATCACATGCTCACAGCTGCCCCTCTTTTTTAGGAAACACGAAGAATTTTCATGCAAAGATAAAGTGAGCGGATACGAGCGATTTTTGCCTGTTTGAATACTCCGTGGGAAGCATTTTTGAAAGATTTGACCGCACCCTGCTTCTGAGACTGCCTACATATCCTTGTCTAAAAAGGAATCAGATCAGTGTAGTTCAGGAATGTTCGGTAGCTGGGAATACCATGAAGCTATGATTTTACTGTAGATGCTGCCGCTGTACTGCTTACTGAACCCCCTTATTACACCGTGTTAAAAATAAAAAGAAGCTAGACTAAGATATGATCTATGAATTACAAAATATCCTATCTATATCTTCACACTTGCTCTTGTGGTTCTTGTTGCCTGTTGACTTGTATTCTCCGGATGATATCCCTTCGTTGTCGCCTTGAATTGTAATCTGAGATGTTTTCCCTTTCTTCAGGTGGATGCCTGACTGTCAAAACTTGAACTACATTCTGATATGCTTTCCTTTTCTCCAGGTGGACGCCTGACTGCTGACTTGAATTGTATTCCCTGCTCTCCAGGTGGGCTCCTGACTGCATGAACTTGAATGTATTCTTATGCCTTCTAGGTAGGCTCCTGACTGCTAAACTGAATGTATTCCCACGCTCTCCAGGCGGGCTCCTGACTGCTGAACTTAAAATGTGTTCCCTGCTCTCCAGGCGGGCTCCTGACTTCAACAAAAAACAAAGAAAATTTTCTGCCCCAGTTTGGGTATCTCGGCACATATGTAAGTGTAAAACGAACCACATTACCAAATATCAATAAGAACTTGAAAGCTAAAACTTGAATTGTACTCCCTTGTTCTCCAGGCGGGCTCATAGCTGCTGACTTGAAATGTATTCCCTGCTCTCCAGGTGGGCTCCTGATTGCTGACTAGAATGTATTCCATGCTCTCCAGGCGAGCTCCTGACTGCTGACTTAAAATGTATTCCCTGCTCTCCAGGCGGGCTCCTGAGTGCTGACTTGAATGTATTCCTTGCTCTCCAGGAGGGCTCCTGACTGCTAACTTGAATGTATTCCTTGCTCTCCAGGCGGGCTCCTGACTGCAGACTTGAATGTATTCCCTTCTCTCCAGGCGGGCTCCTGACTGTTGACTTGAAATGTATTCCCTGCTCTCTAGGCAGGATCCTGGCTGCTGACTTGCAATGTATTCTTTGTTCTCCAGGTGAGCTCCTGACTTCAACAAAACAGATAAAACAAAGAAAATTTTCTTCCCCAGTTTGGGTAGCTGGGCACATAGGTGAGTGTTAAACTGAATCATTCTACCAACTAATATTAGGAATTTGAAAGTTAAGTCATATTATCTAGGGAGGTCCTGACAACTCCTAATTGAACAACAATTACAAACCTAAGTTATATCTTCTAAAGGTATTACTTCCACTACATTTGTTATCTAAAAGGTCTTGAACTAATCCTATTATCTAGGAAGGTCCTGAAGAGCAAATCAAGGCTTATCCTAAAGACTTACACTTTTACGACTGAATCATACTACCCTACAACAGAATTTACGCCCCATCTTGTTATCTAATGGAAATCTTAAAACTAGGTCCCATTATTCAGGGAAGGTCCTGAAAACTCCTAATTGAATCGTATCTCAAACATGCAAACTTTGAAGCCAACTTATATTCCTTATGCTAAACTATGTTATTCCTGATTGTTTTGAAATTTAACTAAGCCACATTTTCCAGGAGGGTCCTGAGAGTTTTATCATCAAACCTATTTGGTGCTAGCTCTGCCCCTACGGAGAGTTCCTCCGAAACAAACGAAATTTTCTGCCCATGTTTCAATCAAAGAAAATTTTTGTTAGTTTTGTGAGCACGTGATTTTTGCCCTATATGAGAATTACTCCCAAAAATTCAAAATAAAATAGTTTTGTATTGTGTGTCATTTTTGTGGATTTTGTGTTATCTTTCTTTTATTGTTTGTATTTGTCTGTGCGTGTCTATTTATTTAAATTAATATAAAATACAAAAAATATATGTTGCATTTGCATCTTTTGGTTTAATTGTGCAATTAAGAGTAATTAAGTTGTCTTACAAAATGAAAAATCACAAAAAATATGTACTTTGTGTTTTTAGCATTTAATGTCTAGTTGTGTGATTTTATTTTTAACTTAATACTTAAATCATGTGTGAAAATTATTATTAAGAGTTGATTTTTATTTGTAAGATAATTTTTGTTTTGTAATTTGATCTAGGATTTTGGTTTTTTTTTTTTGTAAAAAAAAGGAATTAAAAGAAAAAGAAGAAATGGAAAATAAAGAGAAAAACGGACTAGGTTTGTTTTAATTGGGCCAAAACCAGGCCCAAAACCTCACCCCCTATCCGGTCCAAGAGCAGCCAACCTCAGAGACGAGTGAAACGGCGTATTATGACGTTGAAACTACGTCGTTTCGTCTCTAAGATCTCAGCCAACCATTCAAAATCAATTCAACAGTTAAGAATACATCCCTGTACCCACCAATCTAGCCCGACCCGGTCTTACGAGAGACCAATCCGGACTTTAATATGTTTGAACGGCGTCGTTCCACTTAAGCAAACGATCCAAGCTGTTGATCCCATTTGATCGAACGACTTGGATCAGGTCTCGTGTCCAAGTATATATTTCCCAACCATACCCCGCAACCCCCCAAGCCAAGACCCCACCTTCATCGTCTCCAAACCTTAGAGACCCGAATAACTATCCACCGTCGACCACCGTACCCCGCCTACCGAAAATTGCCTCACGGCGGTTCCGATGGAACAAATTGTCCAAAAATTAAACCCTAGGCTTACCATGACCTCCCCGTCCCAACCTCATAACAGCTAACCTCGAATCCCTATAGATCGTCTCGAATCTTCAATCGAAGAATCAAACGAAACCCTAGCTGCCTCCGTTTACCACCAAACTCACACCCCTTGAACCCTGGACCTCCCTCACGGCTAGAACACCATTAGTTCCCCTCGAATCAATCCAGAACTCCTCGAACATCAATTTGACCACATGAACCCTAGCGCCGCCACAAAACTCTTTGGTGGGGGCGCTAACCCTAAACTATACCAAATTAATACCCCTCAAAACCCATAGCCTCCTCACCCCAAATTCCGTACCCGTTTCCCTCAAAGCCCGTCAAAATTGGTCGAATTTCAAATCAGAGGCGCGACTCGAGTTTGACGAAGCCCTAAAAGCCGATGACGGAGCAGTGATTGAGGCCGAAACGGACCTCGACTATGTGTTTTCATTTGAGAACACATAGTCGAGGCTCATTTCGATCTAAATCAAAAGGACGAGGTTCAATTTCATAATGAGGTTCATTTGGCATTTAGGTATGTTAGTTTCCTTTTCTGTTATTTCATCCTTTCTTTTCGTTTATTTTCCACTATTCTTCTCCTCCTGCTTCATTTCTATTTCTATGTCTCTAACGAATTAAGATTGTCACCATGGTTAAATTGCTTAATCAGTCATTACATCGAGTCAAATTGCTTGGTCTTTTAAATGTCGTAGATTGTTTGTTTGTTATCGGCTGTTATAAGAATCTGCACCACAATCGCTAGCCAGTTTAGGAATAGTTTAGTTGATGAAGTTGAATTAATTCAATGAATTAAAATGTTGTGATTAAGTGGGAAGCCATATGTTGTCAGGCACGCCTGAATTTAATATTCAGGCTGCCCCATATCTATGTTTGTTTAATAACAAAGGGACAGGCAGTAGTGGTCTTCAGGGGATAACATGTGGAATGTATTTCTTAATAAGGCTAAGTGTTTAAACATGCTGGAAAGAGGGGTGTGTTTTGGGAATAAAAAGGTCTCTTCTTGGTGAGTTGAAAAGAAAAATAAGGGGAGGTCTTCAGACTCGGAGAGTCTAAAAACTGAAGAGTGAGGTTTTCTTTTTACTGCTGAAAATCAGTATTAGTACTGTTACTGTTTCATTGAAGTTGAGAGTGCTTTTGCTTTGGTCTTGAAGAGTTTTGGGGGATCGAATAGTTACTGTTTCATTGCACTTCTTAAATCAATCTGTTTGGGTGTGTAACTGGACACTGTTTCATTGGTATTTTGGGTCCAAGTCTGGTTTAATTCTAGTCATTTCTAGACTGTTTGTGTTGATGTGGGTTATTGTTGTATTGGTTTGAAGTTGGTTATCTGTTGTTGCCTCTGCTGTGCTATGTTGTTACTGCTGCTGATCACTCATTCCTCTTTTTTGTGTTTTCCAATACCAGGTACACAACTAAACTCAATTTGATGTAGCTGTGAGGTGTAAACATGAAAGGCAGAATGCTCGGGCATTTGCTTGTGGGATGTTGTAGTTGTAGTTTAGTAGATAAATGACAAGTAGTTGTATAGTCCAAATCTGATTCATAACTCAATGAAAAAGGCAGATTGTGAAGTTTTTGTACCTAATTAGGACTATCTTTTACTGTTTATGTGTGTTCATTAGTCATAGACTTAGTATAGTTTAGTATTGACTTCAGTTAACATTGAGATAAAATCGAATATCAGTACTGTTTGTACCTATAATTTTACAGCCAAAGATACTAGTATTTGATGCTTTTTCCTTTAGTCGTTAAGCTCACTATTTAGACGTAGGAATAAGTAATTGCATGTTAGTGGTTAATGTCAATAGCTTATATAAACTTGAAACAACTAACTTATTCAGGAATGTTAGTAGAATCAATTAATCAAGTCACTTAGTTTAAAAATTCGATCTAGGATCTATTGGAACTTAAGGATCCATCATCAGTTAAATAAATAGAGTAACATGTTCTTGATCTGTAAATTCAAATGGTCGAATGTTCGTTTAGTTTAAATAGGCAAGCGTTATTTTCCATTACAGGCAAGAATAATTAAAAGATTTGATTTCACATGAGTTTAATGGGCCTAAGTACTAAATCTTGAACCATGGCTAATTAGGACATTTACTGTATTATTAGAGACAAATAAGTAGCAAATCATAGTCGCTTTTAGGTTTGCCTTTTAAATAAATAAAATGAGATGAGATGCGCCCAATAAAAATGCATAATTTGCGGGGCCCTCGTTAAATGTATAAATAAAACCTTTAGAATTCGGGATGGGCCGTTTAGTGAATTTCACGGCCTTCCCCAAAATAAAAATGCGTTAGTCTCTTTAGGCGCGCTTTTAATAATTTACTTTCTTAAACTTGGGTGCACATTTATGTGACCCAAATCCAAATCTCAACGGAGTCGAAATGTGTCAATAACCACGGGTACATTGATGTGACGTTGCTCGAGATGTATTTTCATGACGTTGCAATTCTTATAAAAATAATAAGAATCAAAAGTGGTTAAAAGGTAAAAAATGCACAGAGGTTTGAACATGTACTAAAATCAGATAATTTAGCCAAATATAACAATTGAGCGACCGTGCTAGAACCACGGAACTCGGGAATGCCTAACACCTTCTCCCGGGTTAACAGAATTCCTTATCCGGATTTCTGGTTCACGGACTGTAATACAGAGTCAAATTTTTCCTCGATTCGGGATACAAACCGGTGACTTGGGACACCATAAATCTCCCAAACGACGACTCTGGATATCTTAATAAATGAATCCCGTTTCGATTGTCCTTTAATTGGAAAAACTCCCTTTACTATACCCTTCGCGGGGTGCGGTAGCGTAAAAAGGAGGTGTGACAGCTCTAGCGACTCTGCTGGGGATACCAAAACCCAAACTTCGGTTCAGGGTTTAAGAATTCGAGCTTAGAATAATTGTTGTATTTGGCTTTATTTATTACCTGATTTTATTATATGATTGGGCTTAAATGTGCAAAATGATGCTTTTTACCGTTTTGATATTATTTGAGCTGTATTTGAGCTGTATATAGCGGATCCCTAGTAGGAACGCTTATTAGCATCATGTTGCATTTGACTTAGGGGACTCAATACCGGGGTTGGGTCCACCTAGGACAGGTAACCTGAAATGATAAAGACCATCCTACTGCATCCTGTTTTGCTTTACGCATTTATTTGCTTAAGAGTTGCATGCAGACCGGCTTCTAAAAATCGAGAATATTGTAAATTTGTGGAAAAAAAAAAGATAAAATAACAGTGTAGAGAGATAAATATATAAAAAAAATGTCGAAACAATGTCGAAGCTCTGCTAAATTTTTTTAAAGTTTGTTTTATTGGTCAACTAAAGAGTTTCATTAGTTTGTTGAGAAAACAAATAATACAAAAAAGAGTATTGTTTTCCGAAATAGTGTATTTGTTGAAAAAAAAGAGTTTTGTTTTCGAAAATAGTTAGATTTATTACCCGAAATACGTTGGTTTGATTCTCACCGGACGTGAGATACGTAGGCAACCCTCATCGGGTCCAACTCCCCTTTTTGCAAAAAATGTCAAATTTTTATTTTTGTTATAAATAAGTCGGGTGATGCCGCTCTTCATAAAAAATAGCCGAATGTTCCCGAAAGGGACGCCGGAAGGCTGACTTTGCATGAACGGCCACCTTTGGTCATTTTTAGATTTTCGGTCGATCGACCCACACAGCCTTAGAGTCTTCGTCCCCGAGGTGCTGAAAGGCCGTGTTTGCAATTATCAGGTTTTCTATCTTGAAAAGCTAAAAAGAATCATAAATAAGCCGGGTGATGCCGTTTTGTCAAAAATAGCCGAATGTTCCCGAAAGGGACGCCAGAAGGCTGACTTTGCATAAACAGTCACCTTTGGGTCATTTTTTAGATTTTGGCCGGTTGACCCACACAGCCTTAAAATCTTCATCCCCGAAGTGCTGGGCAAGTGAATACCATTTGGATTTTTGGTCAAAATAAGCCGAGCCAGCCTCGGCAGTGTATTAAACCATTCTTGCCTAGATAGCCTTAGATTATCTTTCAGTTGTCGAAAGGCTATTTTCGTAAAGAACAGACAAGTTTGTAAAATAATCCTTCCCGGGCTCAAAATTCATGTGAAATTGAGAAGGGGCCACGTTTGCAAAAATAGCCATTTGGTTAAAATTGGCATATAGGGGAAGGAATCTGTCAGTCTGATTTTTAATTTGTATTTCTTTTGATTAGTGTGTGTGGGTTGTTTAATGTTCAAGTCTGTATCTCATCTTTCACCAGACTTTGTTAGTTCAGTCGAGTTTGTCAATTTTTTTATCATTGCAATCAAAGCGTGTTTTATTATGAAAATTGAAAATTCCAAAAAATGTTTCATTGTTGTTTACCTTTCATTTGCCCGAACTACGCAAGGTCTGATTCATGCGGGGACATGATACGTAGGCAATCCATATAAGATTCGACCACCACTAAAAAAAAATTGTGGACAAATAGAAAACAAAAAATAATAAAGAAAATAAAGAAAAGTTTGGGAAAGCACAGATATAAGAAGCCGGAATGACATACGTAAGCTGAAGCAAATGCATGATAGAAAGGTTTAACTACCTAGGTGTATTGTATCCTTGATGTGTGTCTATCAAATTCCCTAACGCTAACGTGATGGCTTCACTTTGTTGTGTTCATAATTAGAAGGGTGGTTGGTTGTGGTTCTAAAGTGACGCTTCCCTGCAACGCAAAGTCAAGAGATAATGGCAGAGAACCTCAGAAGCGAGTGGATTGGTTCTAATGACCGGAAACAACTGGTTGAACAGAACAACAGGTTGGAAGAAGAAGTGAAAATGTTAAGACAACATGTGGCAGACATGTATCGGGCATGGATGGCTGGGAAAGCACCACCCCCGCCACCACCTAGCTTCCTGGACTCCGTCCTTAACCAAACGCCTAACACAATAACGGATGATCCTCCGTACTCTCCAGATATACCCGCTTATGATAGCTTGCCCAGCCACCCGAGTAGCTCTATCACTCGTCGTCCAACTATATTCTCCCAACGCTACTCCCCTCCCCAACGCTGCTTCTCTCAAAGGAACTCCCAAAATCATACCTCACGTTCCAGATACCCAACTGCACAAAATGCCCATCCATCCTCTCGAGCATACTCGAAACCTCCTGGATCAGGTTTTAGGCCAAATCAGGTATTTAGGAATGAGAGGTTGCTGAAACGATAAAAAGCCCTCACCCCTATCGGAGAATCTTATGCAAATCTGTTTGAAAGGCTAAGGCAAGCTGGCCTGATTGAGCCACTCCCCGGATACATTCCAGACCGACGTGCAAGAAACTTTGATCCTACTGCACAATGCGCATACCACTCCAATGTCAGAGGGCACATCATTCAGAGCTGTCGTACTTTGAAAACGGAAATAGAAAGAATGATTCAAGAAAGGTTGATTGTGATCAATGGCAGTGATAGGGAGCACGCAGATCCTATTGGGATATTGACTAAAGTTAAAAACGCTAAAGCATATAGTGGTCTCGACAATATTGATGCGAGGCTCAGTGGCTAAGATGCCGTGCTTGGTGATTGGGAAGACGCTCCATTCCTTGGTTAGCCGGAGTGGAGCTTTGGTGGTTTATTTTCTTGTCATTTCTCTTGTCCGGGTTATTCTTAGGGTTGTGATCTGGATATTGTCTTGTATCAAACCCTCTCCTTATCTTTCCATTTTGTCATAGCGATTTGCTTAGTTTTGTTCGGTTTTGTTTCGGGGATTGCATTCTGGTTTGTTTTTGTTTTGTTGTTCGAACCATTTCACCGTTAGTCTAATGCAAATCCCGATCTTTTATTATCATCTTCTTTGTTTAGTTCTTTTATCCTTTTGTTGTGTCTTTTGTTCAAATGCCGATTCTAGTGACAGGACATGCGCACACAGTATGGGCCTAATCTTAAAAGTTAATCGTAAACCATGAAGCAATTGGGAGATGATCAGGACATTTAAAAGAAATAAGAACGGTTTGAGATTATTTAGAGCCCGAGTCATGTGAAACTGGGGCAGGTAAAACATAAAGAAAACCGTAAAGGCAAGCCGACCTAATGGACATGGGGACCATTGCCCGACGATGTTTAAAAAAAATGACAGATAAAAATGCGAATGTGTGGATATGGTTATCAAGTCTGGCACAATCTGAAGATGTGGCGAATGTTTAATTGTGTTGTTTGCATTTGGCATGTTTTGAATATTGGAATGACGAAGGCATTTTGTTCTACTATCTAAACACTTTATCCTTCGTTAACCCTTTGAGCCTTATTTGATTTCTTTCATACCCCTCCTTCGGAATCAGTAGCAAAAATTAGAACCACAAACGTGGAAGATAAAGAGAAAAAAATGAAAAGTAAAACTAGAACAACGAGGAATAGGGAACTACGTTTGACCTGATTCCTCAAAGAGGATACGTAGGCGCTTCACAGCTCGATCATAATGTGACAAAAAATCAAAAATCCCCAAGTAAGAAACTGGGGCAGAAGTTGCGTTTATTATAAATAAATCCAGTTCCGAAGGTTGTAATTTTGAACCCAAATTGATTTGTTTTGAGCCTTTAACCCTTTCTTTCTAGCCCTATCCAAATCCCACATTACGGTCCAAAGAAAGACCTTCTGATCAGTCTTCAAATAGGCCAACTCAGGCAAATGAGAGAGTCTTATCAGAACATAACACTCTGATTCCCAGTAGAAAAGACTCTGATCCCCAGCAAAAAAAAAATGAGAGAATCTTAGCGGTAATACCCCAATCCCCAGATGAATAGTAATGCATATGAGAGAGTCTTGTTGGTGAAAACCTTCGCGGGCACCTTCAGGCGATTGTGAGTTGAGAGAATGGCCAAAATGAGAGAGGCTTGATACTGAAAGCCTTCGGGCACTACAAGTCGAATAAGGGTGGGAATCAGATGGGAAAGCCCCAGACTAAGATTGTGAAAGGCGAATTAACGACGGAAGATAGGCTACATGTGCATGTCATGGCCATTAGAGTTGGTATTTGCGTTTGATAGGTTTTTATTTCATAGTTTTCCTTATTAGAGAGTTATCTTTTTCCTCTGTCTTTTATTTTTCCATTTATCTTTCTCCTTTCATCGAAAAATTCCCCAACAGAGTCTCTTTGGTCAAAACAAGTGAGAAATGACTTCAAAATCGGCCATCAGCTTTCCAATTATGCAAGATGGGATCTGATTAGAACATCCAAGTGGTATAAGTCAGGAGGAACAAGTGCAAGGCCAGTGTCCAGAAGGATTTTCCCCAACAAGAGGAGATTGACAAAGGGATGGATCAATGTCAAGAGGGATATCCCCCGCAGAAATCAAAGGTTATAGACCTCAAAGCAAAGGCCCATGGACAAATCAAGAAAAAAACAATGCGGATAGCGATGGGCATGATTTGGGAAATTCATATGAGACTCAAATGTCAGGGAAATGCTCGTTCCCGAGCTATGCCACAAAAGAAGAGGGATATCCCCAGCAGAAAAGGGTATTTTCAGTGACGCGAATGAATGAAGAAACTGGCTCATCAGTAAAACATGCAAGATCCTCAAGCAGAGTCAACTGTCATAGGAAATGTGGGAGGGTCAGATAAGAGTATAAAAGTGGAAAACAACGGTGAGAGGTTTGTGAATAGGGAACCGTTAAGAAGGTTGGAAGTTATCGGCCAAGTTTCAAGATGGTTGGATGATGCGAAGCAAGGCAAGTAGTTCTAAGACTAGCAGGAATATCATCCCCAGCAAATAATATCATTCCCAGCAAGTTTTGATAGTGTGACGGAATGCAGAGGAGGGGAAGGAGAAAGGGAAAAACCATCCCAGCAGGAGTATCACAACCAGCCACCACGTTTAAACTAACAAATTTTCTTTGATTTGAAGCAGGTAAAGGAAATGGCATGGATGGCGGAAAGGCATGCCACAAGGAAGATTATCAAACTGGGGCATAAAAGTTTCCTTTCATTTTTGAAAATTTTCTGTAAATCAGGTATCCATTTGGGGAAGAAGGAAGATAAGACAAGTCTTAAGGGAAGTAGTCTTTGAACCAATATTACTCCCAACAGTGTTGAAAGAAAGAAAATAACAAGTTTTAATGAAAGAAGTTATATCCCCGGCGGACAGAACAAAAAAGATGAAACTTGTGTTCAGAAAAAACAAGAATCCAGTGTCATCCCCCAGCAGATTTCAGAAGAATAAAGCATAAAGGAATGAAAATTGCCCGGTAGTGTTATTTCCCAACAGTTTTCAGAGGAACGAAACACAAGTTTAGAAGGAGGAGGATAACCAAGTTTTTGAAAAAATAAAAAGATTCCCCCAGCAGCGTTATCCCCAGCTGATAACACTTTTATCCCCAGCAGTGTTGAGAGAAAATAAAATTTTGAAGAGAGTAGTTTTGAAAAAAAAAGGGGAAGAATGGAGAGTCCCCCAGCCGTATTATCCCCAACAGGTAAGTAAATAATTCCAGCAATGTTATCCCCAGCAGTTAAGAGGGAAGACAACACGAGCTTTGAGGGAAGCAGTTCTGAAAGGAGGTAATTCAAGTAGAACAAAATGGTTTAGGAGGCAAAAGGGGACCATGGTAATAGAATGAAGATGAAGTGTTGTTGATGTCGGGAGCCCGCCCGTAGAACGGAGGCGTTACCTTTTTTAAGTTGTTGAAGTGAGTAGCCCGCCTGAAAAGAGGAAAGGCATTTTATTTTCAAAGATGTTGTTGAAGTCAGGAGCCCGCCTGAAGAGAGGATTGGCGATTTATTTTCAAAGATGTTGTTGAAGTCAGGAGCCCGCCTGAAGAGAGGAATGGCATTTTATTTTCAAAGTTGTTGTTGAAGTCAGGAGCCCGCCTAAAGAGAGGAATGACATTTTATTTTCAAAGTTCTTGTTGAAGTCAGGAGCCCGCCTGAAGAGAGGAAAGGCGATTTATTTTCAAAGTTGTTATTGAAGTCAGGAGCCCGCCTGAAGAGAGAAAAGGCGATTTATTTTCAAAGTTGTTATTGAAGTCAGGAGCCCGCCTGAAAAGAGGAAAGGCGTTTTAGTTTCAATGATGTTGTTGAAGTCAGGAGCCCGCCTGAAGAGAGGAATGGTGATTTATTTTCAAAGATGTTGTTGAAGTCAGGAGCCTGCCTGAAGAGAGGAATGGCGTTTTATTTTCAAAGTTGTTGTTGGAGTCAGGAGCCCGCCTGAAGAGAGGAATGGCAATTTATTTTCAAAGTTGTTGTTGGAGTCAGGAGCCCGCCTGAAGAGAGGAAAGGCGATTTATTTTCAAAGTTGTTATTCAAGTCAGGAGCCCGCCTGAAGAGAGGAAAGGCGATTTATTTTCAAAATTGTTGTTGAAGTCAGGAGAGGAATGGCGATTTATTTTCAAAGATGTTGTTGAAGTCAGGAGCCGCCTGAAGAGAGGAATGGCGTTTTATTTTCAAAGTTGTTGTTGAAGTTAGGAGCCCGCCTGAAGAGAGGAATGGTGTTTCATTTTTAAAGTTGTTGATTGAAGTTAGTAAGGCGGAGGATTACAACAAAAATCCCCTGCATAAATCCAAATTCAGAAATCGGAAGGAAGGCAGCAATGGTCAGCTCAAGCTTCGAAAGGAAAATAGTTCGAAGAAGGAAATAAGCAGTTCAGGTTCGGCAATCAAGAGAGGCCGACGAGTCAAGACAGAAATGAAGAAACATCAGAGGAAGCAAGCCAACAAGAAAGCAAGGCACGAAGAGCAAGTTGAAGATAAGATTTTGTAATTCATAGACTAGTTCAGTCTAGCCTCTTATTTTCTTTTTAGAATGGTGTAATAAGGAAGTCAGTAAGCAGTAGTAGCAGCAGCAACAACAGTAACAGTAGTCCCAGCTACCAAAACTTCCCGAACTACATTGACCTGATTCCATTTTAGCCAGGGATATGTAGGAGACCTCCTGAAGCAAAGGTTCGGTCAAATCTTTCAAAAATGCTTCACCCGGGGTACTCGAACGGGCAAAAATCGCTCGTATCCGCTCACTTTATCTTTGCGCGAAAACTCTTCATGTTTCCGGGCAAAGAGGGGCAGCTGTGATCACGTGATTTTTGCCCTATATGAGAATTACTCCCAAAAATTCAAAATAAAATAGTTTTGTGTTGTGTATGATTTTTGTGGATTTTGTGTTATTTTTCTTTTATTGTTTATATTTGTCTGTGCGTGTCTATTTGTTTAAATTAATATAAAATACAAAAAAATATGTTGCATTTGCATCTTTTGGTTTAATTGCACAATTAAGAGTAATTAAGTTTTGTCTTACAAAATGAAAAATCACAAAAAATATGTACTTTGCGTTTTTAGCATTTAATGTCTAGTTGTGTGATTTTATTTTTAAATTAATACTTAAATCATGTGTGATAATTATTATTAAGAGTTGATTTGTATTTGTAAGATAATTTTTGTATTGTAATTTAATCTATGATTTTGTTTTTTTTTTAAAAAAAAGGAATTAAAAGAAAAGGAAGAAATAGAAAATAAAGAGAAAAATGGACTGGGTTTGTTTTAATTGGGCCAAAACTAGGCCCAAAACCTCACCCCCTACCCGGTCCAAGACCAGCCAACCTCAGAGACGAGTGAAGCGGCGTAGTATGATGTTGAAACTACGTCGTTTCGTCGTCTAAGATCTCAGCGAACCATTCAAAATCAATCCAACGGTTAAGAATACACCCCTGTACCCACCAATCTAGCCCGACCCAGTCTCACGAGAGACCAACCCGGCCTTTAATATGTTTCAACGGCGTCGTTCCACTTAAGCAAACGATCCAAGCCGTGGATCCCATTTGATCGAACGGCTTGGATCAGGTCTCCTGTCCAAGTATATATTTCCCAACCATATCCCGCACCCCCCCAAGCCAAGCCCCTACCTTCATCGTCTCCAAACCTCAGAGACCCGAATAACCCTCCACCGTCGACCATCGCACCCCGCTTACCGTAAATCGCCTCACGGCGGTTCTGGTGGCCCAAATCGTCCAAAAATTACACCCTAGGCTCACCATGACCTCCCCGTCCCAACCCTCATAACAGCTAACCTCGAATCCCTATAGATCATCTCGAATCTTCAATCAAAGAATCAAGCGTAACTCTAGCTGCCTCCGTTTACCACCAAACTCACACCCCTTGAACCCTGCACCTCCCTCACGGCTAGAACACCATTAGTTCCCCTCGAATCAATCCTGAACTCCTCGAACATCAATTTGACCGCATGAACCCTAGCGCCGCCACAAAACTCCTTGGTGGCGGCGCTAACCCTAAACTATACCAAATCAACACCCCTCAAACCCCATAGCCTCCTCACCCTAAATACCATACCCGTTTCCCTCGAAGCCCGTCAAAATTGGTCAAATTTCAAATCAGAGGCGAGGCTCGAGTTTGACGAAGCCCTAAAAGCCAATGACGGAGCAGTGATTGAGGCCGAAACGGACCTCGACTATGTGTTTTCATTTGAGAATACATAGTCAAGGCTCATTTTGGTCTAAATCAAAAGGACGAGGTTCAATTTCATAATGAGGTTCATTTGGCATTTAGGTATGTTAGTTTCCTTTTCTGTTCATTCATCTTTTCTTTCGTTTAATTTCCACTCTTTTTCTTCTCTTGCTTCATTTCTATTTCTATGTCTATAACGAATTAAGACTGTCACCATGGTTAAATTGCTTAATCAGTCATTACATCAAGTCGAATTGCCTGGTCGTTTAAATGTCATAGATTATTTGTTTGTTATCAGCTGTTATAAGAATCTGCACCACAATAGCTAGCCATTTTAGGAATCGTTTAATTGATGAAGTTGAATTAATTCACTGAATTAAAATGTTGTGATTAAGTGGGAGGCCATGTGTTGTCAGGTACGCCTGAATTTAATATTCAGGCTACCCCATATGCATGTTTGTTTAATAACTAAGGGACAGGCAGTAGTGGTCTTCAGGGGATAACATGGGGAAATGTAATTCTTAATAAGGCTAAGTGTTTAAACAGGCTGGAAAGAGGGGTGTGTTTTGGGTATAAAAAGGTCTCTTCTTGGTGAGTTGAAAAGAAAAATAAAGGGAGGTCTTCAGACTCTGAGAGTCTAAAAACTGAAGAGTGAGGTTTTCTTTTTACTGCTGAAAATCAGTATTAGTACTGTTACTGTTTCATTGAAGTTGAGAGTGCTTTTGCTTTGGTCTTGAAGAGTTTTGGGGGATCGA